>BPLQ01007741.1:0-142284 GCA_021605075.1 Caerostris darwini
TTATAATCATTTATTAAATATATTGATAAAATCAATATGTACTTGAGAAGAATAAATATCATACAGCCATAATATACATTATCTTGGAAGTACAGAAAAATTTAATAAAGTTAAATTATCAAAAAGGGTGATGATATAAACTTTAAAACTCTTATATAATTTCTGTTCCCAAATGTTTTTAAGCAAATTTTTAAAGACGATTGGGTCAAAAAACTGACTTTTGCGAAATCAGGGGTGTTTTGCCTCACTGTGCACAGTTTCAATTTCTTCCAGCGTTGCCAAGAAGTGACCTCTATTTATAAAAAAACCTCCACATGCTGTGTAACCTTTAAGAAGAAGAATAAGGTCCTGAATGGTCGAGCATTTGCTCTCTGGGCTAATTACCCACAGTTTTTCAGTCGGCTGTGCTATGTGGAATTTTGTAGTGGTTCAGATCCGCGCTTTAACAATAGGTTGCGGTCCTCATATGACTGTATATTGGGAGTACAACAACTACCTTTTCAAATCAAAAATCAGCTTCTAGCATCATTTGATGCCACGTTTCCAAATGCATTAATTTTATTAAAATGCAATTCGTTTTTCTATATTTCAGGGGTTTTATTTGAGAAAGTAAAACTCAGTTAAGCGATCTTTATATTTCCTTATAATATTTTTTATTTTAAATATCATGCCCGACTCATTGGCCCAGTGGTAACACGCACTTTCTGGCACGGCATTAGGACTAGTTCAATTCGCCGGCGGCATTGTAGTAGAAAAACATGGTTTGGTTTTTGTCACCCCCTACGATCATTTCTTTTTGCGTGAATTAGACCGGGACTTTACAATTTATTTAACATGGATTCTGAACCAAACAAACATCCATGCTCCCGCAAGGATTCAGACCTAAAACCTGGTCCAACATAAAGGCGCTAGCCAGTTAACCAATCAGACCACTTCAGAAATGAGAGACACTAGGTAGTGTTTTGAGATGTTCTAAAATGCTTATTGATTAGTCTAAGGTGGGTGCACCCACGGTTTCTACCGCTGGCCCTTACATTTGCCCGGGGGCGGTGCCCTCTAAAGATTCTACTGGAAGGCTTGCCTCTTCGCCTAAACTATAAGACCCCAGAAGTTAGATTCTATCTATGCTCCATCACAATAAGAAGATTCCCCTTTCCCTTCAACCATGAATAACACGGGTTCATGAGCTTAATCTAAATGACTACCATGCAAGGCTAAACGAACCAGCAACCACAGAAGAATAAAGAACAAATGGATTAAAAGAAGAGTTGAAACGCCAGGAAAATAATAACTTTAAAAAGAGTAAGAAAATAAAAGAAATTTCTGCAGATTTAAAGCATAGAGATCATTTGTTACAGATAGCACTTGAGTTTTCTATTTTTGGTATATCATTGAAAAGTAATTCTTAAAAACTAAACAAAGGTAAACACTTTTGAAAATAAACATTTTTGGGAGTTATTTACGAGATACATCTACAACTGCAGGCACTACATTATTTATAGACTTATCAAGAACACTAAAATATTTTGATAAGTTTATTATCTCATCAAGATTAGGATCGTCAGGATTAGAGATTTTATTTTAACTTATGAAGAGCAATTTAACCCATGTAGAATTAAATTATTCATTAAAGACATTCAAACCTATGTAGGACAACGGATGATGCGCCGGACTACGGATCAGGACATTCCCTGTTCGAATCCTGGCTGGGTCGATATATTCGCATTTAGCCTTTGTTTTACTTACAATTACATTATTCTAATAACTATAGTTCCACTCCTCCGTACCGGGACCTCATTTAAATATTATAGTTTAAAAACACTAAAAAACACGCTTTTAGAGTGAATTAAACTAAAAAGTATTAAAAATAATTGTTAACATAAGAATAAAATGATTGAGGAGAAAATGAGTGTCACTGTTCCAAAAGCGTGGGGTGCTCGCTATCAATCGTTATAATTTTTCACTAGTTCATTCCGAAATGCAGAGTTAGTTTAAAAATGTCATACCCCCCGCTTTAAGAACAGTGACATTCATTTTCTCCTCAATCATTTTATTCTTATGTTAACGATTATTTTTAATACTTTTTAGTTTGATTCACTCTAAAGGAGTGTTTTTTTAGTGTTTTTAAACTATTAATTTATTTCTTTTCTTCTTAATTTCTACACTCAGTTGATCCAAAACTGACATGTAATATTCGCAATTGACAGTCTTATCTTTCCCAAGATAGTCGATGAACAAAATACCATACACATGCCAAAATACGGATGCCATAACTTGAACAGTTCCAAACAGCTCCCTGAATCATCGACGCGTTGTTGTTTTCGGTCCAGTGAGTGCAAACGCGGCACCCATTTCGAAAACAACTTAAGCATGCTCAAATTTTCCTGTAAAATTGTAAACACACTACCTACACACTGTCAGCTATCTCACACAACTTCACTTTAAGATCTTTCGAAACTATTTTGTTGTCGTTTCTTATGTTTCCAGAAACAACTTTCAATTTTGGGCGACCAGGGCGTTCAGCATCATCAGTGTTTGTACGACCGGGTTTAAATTCAGCAAAACAGTCAATAATAGGTGATTTCTCTAGTGCAGAGTCTCTTTAACGCTTATTAAGTAACTGTTTCACTTGAACAGTATTTTTTTCCCATCGAAAAATAATGTTTAATTAACACACGAAATTCTTTTTTATACATTGTTTGAAAATTACAAAACTAAGGCCACTAAAACTAACCTGTGAACTAATTATCAGAATGTCATTAAATTTTGACATGAATCGTTTGAAGGATGCTACTATCCAGAAATCATATGGATCTGTCAACAGTGTAATCATATGTGTGTTAGACTGGATACTTTTTGAGTAATGTATTATTTTTCTGAAAAAATATTAACCACTGACATTTATAAAATTAACGGTGTTTAAAATATATTTTCGTTCTTTCTATTCGGAAAACTATTTCACTTCTCGTAATTATGATCTTTAACTTTTTATTTTTATAACTTTTAATTATCTACTTTAGTCTTTAAATTAAAAAAAAAATTTACTCCTTTTGAAAATAAAACGAATTATCGATCCAATAAGAATGTAGTTTACTTCATACAAATTTCAAATCGGAAAAATTTAACCTCTTTTTTCACCCTTTCTTCCTCACGGTTGTTAAGCCTCTCGCAGCAATGAAAAGTTTCGGAATAAATTCTTGGAATTTTCTTTGAAAACTCGAGTTCATAGGGTCGAAAAGATGTATGCATTTCTTAGATAAACATTATTCTGTACACCTCGCAGACTTTTTGATAGCGTCGCCTTTTCAGAAGGGTTTTATTTTCCTTTCTTTTTTCTTCTTTTTTTTTAAATGTTCTACAGCCACGTCTTTCACTTAATTATGGTCGAATAACTTTATCGAAAAATATTTTGGAAGAGAAATATTAAACAAATCTATTTTTTTTTAAATTTCATTTTCCCTCTTTTCTACAACAAGATTTCGGATACTTTAAAAAATTTGAACCGAAACATTTTTTTTTTTTTTTTTTATTTCTTCACGGGATAACGAAAAAAAAAGTTAAGCGAAGGAATGTTTGATGTTATGAATCTGTAAAATACGAGATTTAGAAGAGTTTTAAAGTAACAAACGTCCTCTTTAATTCAAAATATGTTCTCATTTTTCTGGTTCACTGTTCTCATTATCAACTGAGTACAACTTTCAGACCGTCCAACCCTATTATTTCGAATAATCCTAGATAAATTTACGATTCTCGGATTCCTAAGTGCATGAGTTTTATTATTCAGTTAACAATAACATCAGATGGATAAATAGAAAATAAAATATATTTTTACTGTTTGAATTGAAAAGAAAAATTGGTTTGTGAAGTTTATGAAAAAGTCAAACAGTATTCCTATTAAAGTAAAGCAATTCCTGTCGAATCTTACCTTAATTCCTGTTGAATATTTTTATTTGTCTTGTAGTACATTTTATTTTATTTTTTTCTTTAGACGAAATTTGGATTCTATTCTGGTAATCAAACCAAAAGAATTTTTCTTTTGATTGAATATCTCCAGAATTACCGCAATATTGTAATAAAATTAGGTATGTACATAAGTTGATAAATTCATATATAAAACTGTGAAGTTTGCACAGTCATTCGCTAATTTATGAGTTTCATTTTTCATGATCCCGATTATCTGATATCCGATTTGAGTGACATGTTGTTCTCATTAGTACAAAACACTAATTGCATGTAATATAACTACTCACAATACTGCTTGTCTGCTGTCAAATTTGAGTGATGGGTTGTTATTATATCCTTGTCATACATTCCCCTCTCATGGGAATGAAATGCCAAAACTCTTCCCGTCAGAGAAAAAAAAATTATACAAAATTCACCATTATTCTGATATCTATAATTCATAATTTAATTTCATTTTACATCATATTTTTTTAAATTTTTCATTTATTAATCTGTTTCTTTTTTGATTCGCCTGAAAAATATCGACGAAAAACAAACAATTCTCCATTCAATATTCCATCCTACGTAAATTGTTCTTGATCAACAAAATTGATTTCCCCTGAAACTATACGCAATCAATCTAATGTTCCTAATCTTCCGCCTTATCTTTGCCGCGTTATTATTATTCTGGTAACACAAACTTGAGAACTTCCGAAGGTTGCCCTGAGCTAAAGTTCCAAAAAGCAATTAAGATGAATAAAAGATTATTACGAAAGCTAAAAAAGAAAGGTCGGGCGAGAGTAATGAGACATGTCTTAATTGTGTCGGATAATGAAAAAAAAAAAAGGGGGGAATTATTCTTCCTTGCACAATGCCAGGAAGGCATCTCTTTTCTAATATCAATATTTCTCATCATTAGTTTCTTATTTGCTTTTCGCACTAGAGCAGGTTGTGGGCTGATCGCATCGGGAGGCCGGAAGTGACGAAGCGGATGTGGACAGCGCAGAGCGGGTGCTGCCATTAAAGTGTCTGAAATATCAATTAAGTTTAAAAGTTCTTCGAGAAGTTCTTTTTTTTCTTTCTTTTCTTTTCTGTTAGTTGGATTTTCATATTGCTTGTTGAGGATTTTTTTTTTGCTTTCTGAAGACTTGTAATTCTTCATGAAAATGTTGGACAATATTTGATTTAGGGAACTTTATTAATTTCGCTGAAATAGTTTTGTGAGGGTGTATAATGAAAATATTTTGAGAAGGTTTCTTCTCAGTGAAAAAAATGGCATTTCAGAATGCCAGATTGGAAAGAATAATGGACTTCTTTTTTTTAAAGATATCTTTCACCGAAGTGTTAAAAAAAAAAGACTTTCTGAGGAATTTTAAACAGGGAAAATTCAAAAGACACAAAAACGTGAAAGCGCAATCAATTGGAAAAGAAAAAAAAAATAGAATGTATATATGCAATTAATAAAGTACCAATAAAGTTATTCTAGTGGTTTCGTATTAGAAGATGGAAACCGGTTCAGTAATTGCACTTAAAAACATTTAACATTTTTGATGGATGAAATTAGACAAACTTTAAATATATATTTAATTGTATTCAGCATTCACATTTTTTTTTGTACGTTAGTAGTTTTATGTATTCCACGAAATTTGTCAGTTTATGTAAATAAATTTTTTTTAGTGGTTTTGTATTAGAAGATGGAAACTGATTTTGTAATTGTACATAACTGTAAGTAAAAAACAATTAACAATTTCGATTGATGAAATTATACAAATTTTAAATATATATTTAATTGTACTTAGTATTCACATTTTGTGGAACATTAGTGGGTATATGTATACCACAAAAGATGGAAACTGGTTCCATAACTGTACATTAATTAAGTAAAAAAGCATTTAACCTTTTTGATTGATAAAACTGGACAACTTTTAAATATATATTTAATTCTACTTAGCATTCACATTTTTTTTGTATATCAGTGGGTTTCTGTATACCGCGAAATCCGTGAGCTTATATATATTTTCCGTATATTCTTTATGCATACCTTATCATTTATGGACGAAGGGGAATTTTTGGGGGGTATCTGCTCCTTCACTTTAGTTTATCAGTGTGCTTATGTGTATTTTCTTTATATCCTTTATGGATATCTTTTTAAAAAAAGCCCACCGACGGCGACGAAGTGTTCTTTTAAGGGTTTAGGAGTATCTGCTCCTTCCCTTTTGTATATCAGTGGGTTTATGTATTCTACGAAATCCGTGAACTTATACATTTTTCTGTATATCCTTTATGCATACCTTATCATTATTGAAAAAGCTCACCGATGATGACAAAGGGGAGGTTTTTTAAGGGTATCTGCTCTTTCTCTTTTGTATATTGTATAGGGAAGATCAGAAATCTCTACCAAGTCAGCTTGGCTGTCAATGAGAGACGTTTAAACATGTATTGTCACAATCCCCATCGAATATTCTAATTCCAGAAAGCGATGATTGCGATGCTCGCCGGCAATGGATTTGAACGTCAAACCTCAAATTAGCTAGCTGCACATGTTGCTACTCAGTCAGGAATCTGGCAGCATATACATTTAACATTCAAATTATACATTCAAATTATACATTAAAATTATGTTCGAAATCTTACCAATAAAATGTCTCGTAAAAAAAAAAATTGCTGAAACTATAAAAAGTAGTAGTAGTTATTTTGCAGGAGGTATCAGGTTCGAATCTAATTGCACTCATTGCTTTTGGGAATTGGGTGACAACGTTGTAAGCCTCTCGTAGTCAGGTTACCTGGTGGAAAGTATTTGGTTTTTTTCCCATGTGGTACGCTAATGAGGAGCTGTTAGTCCTTTCTAAAAAAATGTGTGTACATAGTATGTATATATTAATATATACAGCAAAAAAAAAATCAGCTACAAAATTCAACCAGTATTAAAAAAAAGTAACATATTAAAAATAATTAAAATAAAATCTCATTAATTTATTTTAAATTTTTTGTAAATCTTAATTTTAGGATACGTGAAAATTTATACACGCATTGTGTGATTTGCATCTTAAAAAAAAAAAGCGTCACTACGTACGGTGCATTCTTATACAAAAATGTATGTCTTAGTAAGTTGTACCAGGCCTTAAAGTTTGTTCCGTGACCAATGAATCCTCTTGTACAATTTGAGAAGCCTGACGGCCAATTGGCTTACACTCTGGCCATCGGTACCACACGCTTCAGGTTCGAATCCTGGCGGCGGCATACATATTTGTTAGTGGTTCAGAATCCACGTTAAACTGTTGGTTCCGGTCTAATTAGACGAAAGTGTGCACAAAATGATCGTAGAGGTACAAACCAAACCAAACCAAACCTGTACAAATTGAAGTTCTAATAATCGAGATTTTCCAGATAATGAATGGGAATATAAAAGTAACAGAACATCAATTCCTTGAAATTAACAGGAAAATATTATTATTCTCTGAAATTTACAGCCTTGTAAAAGAATAACGTCCTAAAGTATTTTACAAGGTTGTAAAGTACCAGAGAACTTTCTCTTGTGTTGCCTAATGCTTAGCGTTATGATCCATTTTTATGCTTGCTAATAAAATTTCGCGGTTGAAGCTCGTAAAAAATGCAAGCATTCTTCTAAATCAAAGTTGAAAAAAAAACTCGAACAAGATGTTTTGAAGTTTTCTTAAAAGTTCTTTTAAGGCATCGTTTAGAAATAATATGGACGGATGACTCATTTGCGGAACTAAAAATTTTAATGACATCTTTGTTTAATAATGTAATTAGCTGTTTCTGGAAACCATAAAATTAGTGAAATAAATCATGTTGCAATTATGAGATGAGTCAATGATTAATGAGTCAATAATGTGCTATAAGAAATTTCTGTAAATATCGTGAATAACAATTTTCTTACAAAAGTTTTTTTAAAGTTTTCATTTTTGTTCTTTTACTGATATTGATATTGTCGCATTTTTTTCTCACGCGAAGAGTTTTGGCATTTCATATGTATGTTATTTGACAAGTATATAATAATCCATCACTCAAATTCGACACCAGACGAGCTGTATTGTGGGTAGTTATATTACATGCAATTAGCGTTTTGTACTAACAACCTGACACGCAACCTAACAACCTGAGAACAACCTGACACGCAAATCGGATAGTAGATATTGTATATCATGCATAATGAGGAAATTAGCGAATGTCTGTGCGACCTTCACAGGTCTAAACAATTACAGATGAAATATGAACTATATCATGAGTTGTTCCATTGTGATGGATGAAAGACCACGAACTGAGAAATGCCTACTCCAATGAGAAGTGAGGGAAGTTGACCGTCTTAAAAGAATTTTTTTGGAGAAGAGGTATAGAGTTCTGTGACGAGTCTACCAGATGTGTTGTTTTTCTTTTTTTCTCTGAAGTAACTAAATAGGCTGGACCTTCAGCCTACTTTTCAAAGTAAATCCCCTTGTGGTTCCGTGTATCATGCCGTGTGAGAATTAAGGTCTAATTAAACTCTGTGACCTTAGAGTGATCTGTATTTGTGTTTTAATCGTGCATTTGTGAATGAAACCTAAGTCTTAAATTTTTATTTTTTGTAAATAATAAATTATAATAATCCAGAGTTCTGCATTTATATTTAGTGCTTGTAAATAACAATTAAAGTGTTCTCAAGAACTTGACAGTGGCTTTCTTCTTGAAGACATTATATGCCTAGTATTATAGGCCGAGACGTTGCAATATTAATACATATATTATTAATATAAATATGATGAACTATTATTATATGATTCTTCATCCTAAATTACATAATATATTTATTAAAAATCTAAAAAAATACTAAATTGCTGCAATTTAAGCACGAAAGCTTATCCTTTGCTGTAGAACTTAGGTCACTGAATATGCACTCATGTCCATAAATTAAGGATAATTCAGAATCAAACAGAAATTCAACTCTAAAATAAAAATTTCACCTGTAGAATTATCACACACATCTTGAAGAAGAATATGCAAATTACAGGAAACCACCAGATGGCGCGGATAGTAGGTCACAATGACGAGAGTGTAAGAGAGGGGTATATAAGGAATGGTGGCAAAGAAGTAAAATTGTTCACGAGCGCTTTAAAAGCCTTTCAGTGCAATAACCGCATAGTTATGGCAAAAAGGAAGCATTTGGATGATTTTTTACGTGGTAGAATTATCGGACGACTGGAATGTGGACGTACCCAGCTGGAAGTATCCGAGGAACTTGGAATCGTCCAGAGTGTCATATCCAGGCTTTGGCAACGATTCCAAGATGATGGTAATGTGAGTAGATGTTACAGCACAGGCCCGAGGTACAACGCCGAATGAGGACCGGTATTTAGCAGTTACTGCAAAAAGAAACAGACGGAGCACAGCATCAGACCTGTCTTGTCAGCTCTCTTCAGCTACCGGTACGACAGTTTCAAGGCAGACCGTGTACAGACGTTTAGGGCACATTGGTCTATATGCTCGTAGACCTGTCAGATGTGTTCCACTTACCACAACTCACTGTCGCCTGCGATTAACCTGGATTACAGAGCATGCATTGTGGACACCGCAACAGTGGTCTTGTGTGATGTTTTCCGACGAGTCCAGGTTTAGTTTGCAGTCTGATTCTCGATGGACTTTCATATGGAGAGCGCCAGGTATCCGTTACCACGAAGAGAACACCACTGAACGACACCGTTACGGTGGTGCAGGATGGCTCGTTTAGGGAGGAATTATTCTTGGTTCCAGTACTGACCTGCATGTTCAGAGTGTAACGATGACAGGCCACATCTATCGGGATGTCATTCTGGAACAACATGTACGTTTGTTTCGGGGCGCCATGGGTGCTGAATTTTTGTTTATGGATGACAACGCCTGTCCTCACCGTGCAAACATTGTAGACGAATGCCTTCAATTGGAGGATATCACCCGTATGGATTGGCCAGCATACTCACCGGACTTGAATCCAATAGAGCATGTGTGGGATATGCTTGGCCGACGAATTGCAGCCCGTCAACCCCCTCCCACCTGTCAACCGGAACTTCGGAAGGCATTGCTTGATGAGGGAAGGCCAGTGGCACTCCTGCGGCGTTCAAGATCAAATTGATAATTTGATACTCAGCATGCCTAGGCGTTGTAAGGCCTGTATTGCATCGTCCGGGAGACCTACTCCATATTAACCATCATACTAACCATGTTATACTGTTTTTTGTAAATAGGTTCTTTTTTGAAATTTGCTCCAGTGAGTAAAAATTGCAATTTTTATTAATTATGTCAAACATATAGCATCTTTTTTGCTCTTTACCTTTTATTTAATAAATATACTTTACAAATAAATCAAATTTGTTTTGCTTCTGTCTCTTTCTTTGCCTGAACTTCATTATCCTTAATTTATGGACATGAGTGTAGTTTGTGAACATAATGCTTACTTACAGATAAACTATCGAGTGGAAAATTAGCAAAATTACCATGTCAAACGGTATCAAATAAAGCGTTCCAATAGGGGAGAAAGGTAACTTCGGAAAGCGACATTTTCCCTTCATTTTGAGCAGTCTGATGGCCAATTGGTTAGGGTCTGGCCTATGATATCCCAGGCTTCAGGTTTGAAATCTGGCTGTGGCATGGATGTTTGTGAGTGGTTCGGAATCCACGTTAATCTGTAGGTCCCGATCTAATTAGTCTAAAGTTGAACAAGATGACTGTAGAGCGACAAACCCAACCAAGATAAACCTTCATTTTGATACCAGTTTAAAAATTGGCTATTTGATCATGATTTGGCTAAGAGACACTTCACTTTGATACCGGTTTCACAGAATTCGCGGAACGCTTAGCATTATGCCAGGGTTATTTCAAAATGCCGTTGGTTTCCTTCACCCCATTCTATTATCCCCCATTGCCTGACATCTTTCAGGTGATGCCGTCTCCTAATTTTATACAATTTCGCTATTTGATGACAATTTGATTGTAATTAAAGCCCTTCCGAAATTGCATTGCTAATTTTTCACGAGATAGCTGGTCGGACGAGTATGAGTGTAGTGTTCAAATTATGTATCCTGCAGTATTGAAGAACTGGTATGTGTGTTACTTCCTGCTGTTTGTCATCTTTCAGTACTCATAAGGGCTGAGATTTCTTTTATAGACATGGGGTTTCAAATAGTATTTTTTAATGAAATAATAATATAATATTTAGTAACATGAAATCGCAGTGTGAAAGATCAGGTGATCGAAAAGGCCTTTCATGTTCTCTTTGCCAGCTAAATAGACAATCTGCGAAAACCGTTGCTGTTACGCAATTGATCCATGCCTGTATCGAATGGTATGCAGAATTTTTTTTTCTAAAATAAAGTACTTTTGCAATCGCAAGGACAGGGGCCTGATGGCCGAGTGGCTAGCGCTCTGTCACTCAGTACCACATATTTCGGGTCCGAATCCCGATAGTGTCATGGATGTGTGCAGTAGTTCAGAATCCACTTAACCGTAGGTCCTGGTCTAATACGATCGTAGAGCGTTGTCTTCAGCCCTCGTGGTTCCTTATTAAAAGAAGCTGCATCTTACCTTTAACCATGGCCAAGTCGCCTGCGACGGAGTCTTCTGGACCTGGTGTAGTCTTTCCTGCACCAGGGGAATCAGTAACAACAACAACAAACTGGAGATGTGTCACAGTCAGCAAATCTATCCACTATGCCTTACAAAATGGAATATTATTGCTTAACAAAATTACTCAATAAAAAAATGTAATAAAATGTTTTATTTCTAAAACTGCCCGATGTGTTTGAAGAGAAATGGACTACATTATTAAATTTAAGTATTCCATGCAAATGGTGTATAAATATGTCCTAATTAGGAAGAAACTTCAGTTCCAAGCAATTATGCCACATTAATTTGTGTTATGGGAAATTCTGTTTACCGGAGGCCTTCTTTAATATAATAAGGACATTACCTTCTTTCTTGGAAACAGAAAAGCGACTTTTTTCTTTTTCTGTTCATGTCAAGAACAGATGTCGGCGTCGACACGAAACGAGAATAGTTTTCCAACCTTTTAATATTCAGAAAAATGCCTATTTCAAGAGAATCATAATTGAATTCATTTATGCAATATTTATAATGCGGGCGCTTGAATTTACATACTGCTTGTATATTTGAGAAGCCTTTATTAAATGACTGTCAATTTTTGGATTAATTAAAGAAATTGTAATCTTTTAATTTGAATGTTGTTTGCTGGGTTTCAGTTAAAGATTACTGAGGCATAATTCTGCCTAAAGCAACTTGAGTTTATTTTGATTTTTAAACTTAAATTTAGTAAAGACAGTCAAATTTAGTTTTTAATGCGACTTTTTTCATTTTTGCCTTAAAGGATTTCTGCATTTATAAATAAATAATCTTTCATTTCAATCCTAATTAATCCTGACCTGAACGACTCGTGGACGGGTAAGTGAGACTGTTCTGTATCTAAAACCCTCATTTCGTCCAACTGTCATTCGGCGAGATTACTTCTGGACAATGATTGTCATGCTTTCTCTTATGACTAGAAAGGGCCTAACCGTTGATGCCTTGAAAAAAAGTGAGAACTTTGGCAGAGGAAGTAATTATCAAGCTAATGGTCCCACATTCATTCTTCTTCATATCAGAAAGAATAAAATAAAAATAAATTCAGCAAACTAAAATAAAACGTTTAAATTCAGCAAAATTAGTCAATAATAGTTGATTTTCCCTGGTGCTAAGTCTCCATAACGCTGATCAAGCCACTGTTTGACTTCAACAGTATTTTTCCCCATCGAAAAACAATATTTAATTAACACAGAAAATTCTTTTTTATCCATTGTTTAGAAAATTACAAAACTGGGCTCACTAAGACCTCTGTAACCTGTAAACTTATTATCAAAATGCCATATTTTGACATATATCGTTTGAAGGATGCTACTATCCAAAAATCATATGGGTCTGTCAACAGTGTTACCATATATGTGTTAGACCGGAGACCTATTGAGTGATGCGTTACTGTTGTTGCTAATAGAGTAGATGTCATTTTAGCTTTCTTAAATTTTTTTGCAGTAATGAAACCTATAGGTAGATGAGCTTGATATTTGTCCATTGAAAGTTTCTTATAAAATTCCTTTGGTGGGAATGTTTAGTCAAATGAACTAAATAAACAAGTAATATAAAAAAAATGTTAAAGTCAATTCCTACTTTTTTTCCACTCTATTGCAGAAAGTCCTTTATAAATAATTTTCATTCATTTTTTTAAGTTTATCTGGCGCCATCTATTGGTAGATATATGCAACTAAAATTAAAAAAACCTAAAATTAATTAATTAAATTTAATTACTGAATTAATATTTGAAAAAACTGCATTAACATCAACTCTAATCCACTGCAAGTTAAAAAAAATGCATTTGAACTTGAGTGGAGGAATAAAAAGTATTTTATGAACGATTGAAAATTTGAGCAAGATATATATAGGGAGAGTGTGAGCTTAAATTAGGTATTGAATAAATAATCAATTAAATACTTTGGAAAACTTTTTGAATAATTAAACATGGTTTGTAAAAGCATAGCTTTACAAAGTAACTGTAATCAATAAGGTTACGTCAATGCGGATGATGATTAACTTGAACTTTTTTTTATACTGGCAATAGTAACACCATTGTGTCTTAGTCAGCTTGCGCAGAGTTGGTAGTATATTATGAAGCTTGTAACTTCTGTGTTTAACCATGCAAATAAAATTGCTGAATTGGGTTTTGCATCATAAATGTCCAAACATTTAAAAGATGTATTGTTAATCATAATATTTTACCATATATATGTTAGACCGGAGACTTATTGAGTGACGTGTTATATTGCTGAGAAGTGTTTAAAATATATTTTTGATATTTCTATTCGGAAATTTATAGCACTTCTCGTATTTAGGATCGCTAATTTTTTATTTTTACAAATTTAATTATCTACTTTAGTCTTTAAATTTAAAAAAAAAATGTACTTCTTTTGAAAATAAAATGAATTATCGATCCAATAAGAATGGAATTTACTTTATACAAATTTCAAATCGGGAAAAATTTAACCTCTTTTTTTTTTCACCCTTTCTTTCTCACGGTTGTTTAAGCCTTTCGCAGCAATGAAAAGTTTCGGAATAAATGTTTGGAATTTCTCCTAACATATATAACTCCAGTTTATAGGGTGGAAAAGATGTATGCATTTCTTAGATAAACATTATTCTGTACCCCTCGCAGACTTTTTGACAGAGTCGCCTTTTCAGAAGGGCTTTATTTTCCTTCTTTTAAATGTTCCATAGCCTTTCGTCTTTCATTTAATTATGGTCGAATAACTTTATCGAAAAATTTTTTGGGAGAGAAATATTAAACAAATGAATAAATCTTTTTTTATTTCATTTTCTCTCTTTTCTTCACCAAGATGTTCTTCAGATGTTTTTTCAAACAAAAATTTGTACCGAAATACTTTTTTTTTTTTTCTTCCCGTTATAACGAAATAAAAAGTTAAGCGAAGGAATGTTTGATGTTATGAATCTGCCAACTAGGAGATTTAAAAGAGTTTTAAAGTAACAAACGTCCTCTTTGATTCAGAAGAATGTGTTTCTTGTTTTCTGTTCTCATTATCCTCTGAGTACAACTTTCAGACTGACTAACCCTATTATTTCGAATAATCCTAGATAAATTTACGATTCTCGGATTCCTAAGTGCATGCGTTTTAATATTCAGTAAACAATAACATCAGATGGATAAATAGAAAATAAAACATCTTTTTGCTCGTTGAATTGAAAAGAAAACATGGTTTCAAAAGTTTATGAAGTATCATACGGTATTTTTATTTAAAAGAATCAATGTTTGTTAAATCTTCATGCGTTGAATATTTTTGTTTTGTTATACATTTTATTTTATTATTCCTTTTGACGAAATTTTACATATATTTCTGGTATTTAAACTTCAACGAATTTTTCTTTTGATCGAATATCTCCAGAATTAGCTCCAACGTTGTAATGAAATTAGATATTTACATAAGTTGATAAAATCCAATATAAAACTCATCAGAGTTAGGCGATCTAAAACAGAATTTAAACTAATAACAAAGAATTATTAATAAGGGATTGTAACATTTTTGTCTCACGAGAAGGGTTTTGACATTTCATTCCCAGGAGAGAGGAATATATGTTATTTGACAAGTATAACGTAAAAACCCATCACTCAAATTTGACAGCAGAAAAGCTGTATTGTATTACATGCAATGAGTGTTTTGTTCTGATGAGAACAACATGTCACTCAATTCTGATAGCAGATACTCTGTATCATGTATAATGAGACCCATAAGATTAGCGAATGTCTGTTCGACATTGACACTTCTAAATAATTACTCATTGAATATGAACTATATTATGAGTTGTTCCATCGTGATGGGTGATAGATCACGAGCCGAGAAATGTCTACTCCAATGAGAAGTGAGGGACGCTGACCACTCAGCCTCTTGATGGATTGTCTTAAAAGATTTTTTTTTAAGAGAGAAAGATACCGAATATCTGCTGCCAGATTCAAGAGACAGATTGTTCTCATGAGTACAAAACATTCATTGCAAGTAATATAACTACCCACAATACTGCTTACGTGCTGTAAAATGTGAGTGATGCGGTTATTATATACTTGCCAAATAACCTGCATTCTTCTCTCGTGGAAATAAAATGCCAAAACTCTTCCCGTGAGAAAAAAGAAATTACACAAATTTTACCTGACATCTATAATTTATTATATAATTTTACCTTTTCATCATATTTATATAATTTTGTTAATTTATTAATCTTTTTTTTTTTTTTGATTCGCCTGAAAATCATCGTGGAAAAATAAACAATTTTCCATTCAATATTGCATTCTACGTAAATTGTTCATCATCAACAAAATTGATTTCACCCGAAACTAAACGCAATCAATCTAATGTTCGTAATCTTCCGCCATATCTTTGCCGCATTATTATTATTCTCATAACACAAACTTGAGAACTTCCGAAAGGTGCCCTGAGCTAAAGTTCCAAAAAGCAATTAAGATGAATAAAAGATTATTACGAAAGAAGAAAAAAAAGAAAGGTCGAGCGAGAGTAATGAGACGCGTCTTAATTGTGTCGGATAATGAAAAGAAAAGAAAAAAAAAAGAAGATTATTCTTCCGTGCACAATGCCAGGAATGCATCTCTTTTCTAATATCAATATTTCTCATCATTAATTTCTTGTTTGCTTTCCGTACTAGAGCAGGTTGTGGGCTGATCGCATCGGGAGGCCGAAGTGACGAAGCGGATGTGGTCAACGCAAAACGGGTGCTGCCATTAAAGTATCTGAAATATCAATTAAGTTAAAAAGTTCTTCGAGAAGTTCTTTTTTTTCGTTTTTTCTTTTCTGTTCGTTGGATTTTCATATTGATTGTTGCGGATTTTCTTCTTTTTTTTTTCGCTTTCCGAAGAGTTGTAATTGTTCATGAAAATGTTGGTCAATATTTGGTTTTGGGAACTTTATTAATTTCGCTGAAATAGTTTTGTGAAGGGGTATAATGAAAGTATTTTGCGAAGGTGTCTTCTTAGAGAAAAAAAATGGCATTTCAGAATGCCAGATTGGAAAGAATAATAGTCTTGTTTTTTTTAAAGATATCTTTCACCCGAAGTGTTAAAAAAAAGACTTTTTGAAGAGTTTTGAAGAATAAAAATTCAAAAGACACAAAAAAATTGAATGTGTTATCATTTGTTTAAAAAAAAGGACCTATACATGCAATTATTAAAATACTCATAAAGTTATTTTAGTGGTTTTGTATTAGAAGATGGAAACCGATTCCATAGTTATGCATTAATTAAGTAAATATCATTTATCGTTTTTGATTGATGAAATGAGACAAATTTTAAATGTATATTTAATTCTGCTTAGCATTTGCATTTTTTGTACATCAGTGGATTTATGTATATCACGAAATCTTATGCATATTTTCTGAAGCCGAATGGCGAATGTTTAAAGTAGAATGGCGACGAAGGGCGAATGTTTAAAGGTAACTGTTCCTTCCCTTTGTATATCCGGGGGTTTATGTATACCCACTGATTCTCTCTCGTCACAAAAACTCCTTTTAAGACAATCCATGAAGAGTGAGGCTCAGCTTTCCTCACTTCTCAATGCAGTAGCTCTTGGTCTATCACGCATCACGATGGAACAACTCATGGTATAGTTCATATTCCATATGTAGTTGTTTCGACCTGTGAAGGTCGAACAGATATTCGCTAATTTCGTTAGTGCCATCATACATGATACCATACATACATGATCTTCTATCAGATTTAAGAGACAGATTGTTTTCATGAGTACAAAACACTAATTGTATGTTTCATAACTATCCACAATATTGCTTGTCTGTTGTCAAATGTGATTGATGGGGTTATTATATACTTGCCAAATAACCTACATTCCTCTCTCAGGGAAATGAAATGCCAAAACTCTTCCCGTGAGAAAAAAAAATGTAACACGAATTTACCATCATTTTGACATATGTATTTTATTATATAATTGGATTTTACATCATATTTATTTAATTTTTTAAAACTTATTAATCTTTTTTTTGATTCGCCTAAAAAGCATCGATTAAAAATAAACAATATTCCATTCAATATTTCTTTCTACGTCAACTTTCTTCATCAACACAATTGATTTCACTCGAAAGTAAACACAATCAATCTAATGTTTGTAATCTTCCTCCATATCTTTGTCGCATTATTATTCTGATAACACAAACTTGAGAACTTCCGAAGGTTGCCCAGAGCTAAAGTTCCTAAAAGCAATTAAGATGAATAAAAGATTATTGCGGAAGAAAAAGAAAAAAAGAAAGGTCGAGCGAGAGTAATGAGACGTGTCTTAATTGTGTCGGATAATGAAAAGAAAAGAAAGGATTATTCCTCCGCGCACAATGCCAGGAAGGCATCTCTTTTCTAATATCAATATTTCTCACCATTAATTTCTTGTTTGCTTTTCGCACTAGAGCAGGTTGTGGGCTGATCGCATCGGGAGGCCGGAAGTTACGAAGCGGATGTGGACAACTTAAAGCGGGTGCTGCCATTAAAGTGTCTGAAATATCAATTAAGTGGAAAAGTTCTTCAAGAAGTTGTTTTTTTTTTCTTTCTTTCTTTTCTTTTCGTTGGATTTTCATATTGATTCTTGAGGAGTTTTTTTCCCGAAGAGTTGTAATTCTTCCGAAAATGTTGGTCAATATTTGGTTTAGGGAACTTTATTAATTTCGCTAAAGTAGTTTTGTGAGGATGTATTATGAAAATATTTTGCGAAGGTGTCTTCTTAGAAAAAAAAGGGCATTTCAGAATTGCCAGATTTGAAATAATAATGGTTTTATTGTTTTTTAAAGATATCTTTCATCGAAGTATTTTTTAAAAAAAAGGCTTTTTGAAGAGTTTTGAACGGGGAAAATTCAAAAGACACAAAAACGGGAATGCGTAATCAATTGGATAAGAAATAGAAAGAGAATGCATATCTGCAATTAATAAAATACTCATAAAGTTATTTTAGTGGTTTTGTATTGCAAGAATGAAACCGGTTCCATAATTATACTCTAGTTAAGTAAAAAAGAATTTAACATTATACAAATTTTAAATATATATTTAATTCTTCTTAGCATTTACATTTTTTTGCATATTAGTGGGTTTATGTATACCCCGAAATCCGTGAGCTTATGTATATTTTCTGTATATACTTTATGCATGCCCTACCATTTATGGAAAAGCCCACCGACGGCGATGAAAGGGATGTCTTTTAGGGGTTATCTGCCCCTTCCCTTTTATATATTGTATAATGTTATATACAATATATAAAAGGATATACAATACAGGGAAGATGAGAAATACATATTTAAACAATCAAGGTAGCTTGGCTGTCAGTGAAGGACACTTAAACATGTAGTGTCCCAATCTCCATAGAATCTTGCGGCCTGGTGGCAGAGTGGCTAGCGCTCTGGTCTTTGGTATCCCAGGCTTCAGGTTCGAATCCTGGCGGTGGCATGGATGTTTGTGAGTGGTTCGGAATCCACGTTAAACTGTAGGTCCCGGTCTGTTTAGCCCTAAAAGAGTGCATAAGATGACCGTAGAGCGACAAACCAAACCAAACCATCGAATCTTCTATTTCCGGAAAGCAATGATTGATATGCTTGCTGGCAGTGGATTTGAACCTCAGACCTTAAAATCACTAGCTGCACATGTTGCCACTCAGTCAAGAATCTGGCAGCATATACACTCAAAAGCCAAAACATTATGACCACCCCTACATTTTACAATGAACTCGCCTGGATGACGTGGAAGGCACGTGATCAGGTGGAAGTGGTATTTAAACTGGTATTAAGGGGTGGTATTAATCCATGCCAAGGCGGGTTGAAGCTGTGTTGCGCGCCAAAGGTGGCACAACTCGTTATTGACAGGTGATCATAATGTTGTGGCTCTTGAGTGTATATTTAATACTGTAACTATTTAAAAAAAAATACTGATGTGAAATTATGAAATGCATAGCAATTTTATCTGAAATATTTCTAATTATTTTCGAAATTTAAATAGTTTATGGCGGTGTAAAATGTCTCGTCAAAGAAAAATTGTTGAATACGATAGAGAGTGATAGTTGGCAAGAGGTATCAGGTTCGAATCCGCTGATGGAACCCACTACACTCACTGCTTTAGGGAATGGGGGAATAGTTTGGCACGTTGTAAGCCTCTCACAGTCAACTTACCTGGGGAGAAGTATTTGGGATTTTGCAAATGTGGAACTGTTACCTTTGAAAGTCCTCTCTAAAAGCCATGTCTACCTTTAATCATCCATAGTCTGTGTGTACATAGTATATATACATAAATGGGACAAAGCCGATGTTCAGCAAAAAAAAAAGAAAAAAAAAAGTGTAGTGTTAATTCAACATTTTTGTTTACAAATTTCAAAATTTTCAAAAATTAAAAATATCACCCACAAAATACAACTAATATTAAAAAAAAGTAACATATCAAAAATAATTTAAATAAAATATCATAATTTTTTTTTTTTTATCTTTTGTACATCTCAATTTTAGGAAGCGTTAAAACTTACATGCATTCTATGATTGTGTGATTTGTACCTTGACATATTGGGTACAAAACTTGTTGGCCTTTTCCCTAAAGAGCGAGAAATTAACGAAATTAAATTTACATTTTGATAGTTAAGTATGTAATAGACATTGCATTTTTAATATTTGCATTCTGATAGGCTTAAATTTTTCTGAGTGAGGGATTTGCAGTTACATTTGTCTATATGATTAAGTAGATTTGGCAACAGATGTCATCTACCTTTTTATTTCTTATAATTTTTATGTATAAAAATTGCTATCACTTTCTGACATATAATATATAGCAGGTGATACAACGGTTATGGGACAGAGGTTGATAAGTGGTACAGCATACTAATACATATATTTTTTTAATACGCTTTTAGTAGTTTCACCTGTATGTTTGTAAGTATGTAACTGACTTTTTCCCCTGGAGATCTGTTTCTCCTCATATACACTATTTAAGCTGAAAGAAACATTTACAAGCATCTTTCAGAAAGAAAACAGTTGATTCTTTTTAATACACTTTTATATTAGTTTCACCTGTATGTTTGTTTGTTTGTAACTGACTCTTTGGGCACGATTTTGCCCTACTTTAAACGATCAGATTTAATTTACACGTTGTAGACTTATCAAGGACACTAAAATATTTTGATAAGTTTATTATCTCATCATGATTAGGATCGACAGGATTAGAGATTTTAGTTTAACTTATGAAGAGCAATTTAACCCATGTAGAATGAAAGTATTCAGTAAAGACATTCAAACCTACGTGGGACAGTGGCACAACGGACTATTCGTATTTAGCCTTTGTTTTACTCACAATTACATTATTGTAAGAACTATAGTTCCACTCCTCCGTACCGGGACCTCATTTAAATATTATAGTTTAAAAACACTAAAAAACAGGCTTTTAGAGTAAATCAAACTATCACTTGCTATCCCTTTCTGACATGTAATATATAGCAGGTGATACAACGGTTATGGGACAGAGGTTGATAAGTAGTACAGCATACTAATACATATATTTTTTTTTGTATTTGAATGTAAGGTTGGAAGTGACATATTCTATGAGATACTGAGATTCAAAGTTTACAATAAATCCTCGAATCCACCAACAGTTATACATGATGGGGAGCGTTGAAGGTTTGGTTTGTTTTGGCTCTATGGTAATTTTGTGAACACTTTGGGCTAGTTAGACAGGGACCTAGTTTAAAATAAGAACCCCTAAAAAGGATCCCCACCACTGCCAGGATTTAAACCTCAAGCCTGGGGTACAAAAGGCCAGAGCGCTAGCCAAGTGGTTATCAGACCGCGATAGTGTTGAAAGAGTGATTGGTGAACAGTTCCAAAGGTGCCGGATCGCAATGGATAGTGGAGCTAAGGGTCTTCGATTGAGGCAACTGGGATCTCGTAAATCAAAACACAGAGTTAGAATAAAATAGAGTGCGCATCGTGTTGCCAGCCAGAGGACTTGAAACTCGTCACGTGACAGGACCTGTTCCTCAAAGCGTCAATACGTACCGTGCATTCCTGTACAAAATATGTATGTCTTAGTAAGCTGTACCAGCCCTTAAAGTTTGTTCCATGACCGTTGAATCCTGTACAAATTGAGCAGTCTAATGGCCAATTGATTAGCTATCTGGAAATTGGAACAGCAGGCTTCAATTTCGAATCCTGGCGGTGCATGGATGTTTGTTAATAATTCGGAATCCACGTTAAGCTGTAGTTCCGGTCTAATCAGACCAAAGTATCCACAAAATGACCGTAGAGCGACAAACCAAACCAATCAAAATATAAGTCTCCAAATAAAGTGTTTCAAAAGGAACTTTTTTCCCGAAGAGATAAAAGCCTTCAAAGATATGACCTTTACATAAAATTGTCTAACATTAGAGGCTAAAGGGTTTAGTGTTCTCTCCGAAGATGGTAGACTCTTTTTTTGGTAATATACAATAGATCATTTGATAATATGCCATCGTTCCTTGATACCAGTAGCGACAGACCATATCAAACCTGTACAAATTGAAGTTCTAATAATCGAGATTTTACAGATAAAGAATGGAAATATAAAAGTAATAGAACATCAATTCCTTGAAAATTCCTTTAAATTAACCGGAAAATATTATTATTCTCAGAAATTTACAACCTTGTAAAAGAATAACGTCCTAAAGTATTTTACAAGGTTGTAAAATTCCTGAGAACTTTCTTCTACGTTGCTTAATGCTAGTGTTATGATCCATTTTTATGTTTGCTAATAAAATTTCGTGGTTGAAACTCGTAAAAAATGCGAGCATTCTTCTAAATCAAAGTTAAAAAAACAACTCCAATGATTTGAAGTTTTTAAGACATCGTTTAGAAATAATATGGACGGATGACACATTTGCGGAACTAAATATTTTAATGACACCCTTGTTTACGTGTAATTAGCAGTTTTCTGGAAACCATAAAATTAGGGAAATAAATCATGTTGCAATTATGAGATGAGTCAATGATTAACATATTGAGTTATAATAGCTTTCTGTAAATATCTTGGATAACAATTTTCTTTCAAAAGGCTTTTAAAGTTTTGATTTTTGTATTCTTACTGATATTGATATGGTAGCATTTTTCATTCACAGGAGAGAGTAATATATGTTATTTAAAAATATATAATAAACACATCACTCAAATTTCACAGTAGACGATCTTTATTGTGGCCAGTTGTATTGCATGTAATTAGAGTTTTGTACTAATGAGAACAACCTGTCACTCAAATCGGATAGCAGATATCCATAATGAGACTCAGGAAATTAGAGAATGTCTATGAGACCAATGTCTACGAAACAACATGGTACATAGTTCATAATATATTTCAACTCATGGTATAGTTCAGATAGAATATGAACTATACCATGAGTTGTTCCATCGTGTTAGGTGATAGAGCACGAGCTCAGAAATGCCTACTCCAACGAGAAGTGAGGGAATCTGACCGTCTCTTCCCATCTTGACAGATTGTCTTTAAAAGGAAGTTTCTGGAGAAGAGGGAGTTCTACGACGAGTCGACCAGAAGTATTTTTTCCTCTCTCTGAATTGACTGAACAGGTCGGAGTTTCTGTCTGTTCCCAAAATGAGCCCCTTGTGATTTCGTTAATCACGTACTGTGATAATTAAGGTCTGCCGCAGACCAGGTGTTTAAAATTCGTCGTAGACTCGAGAACTCTGAAAATCTCCGAACTTGGAGTGAGCTGCACTTGTGAATCAAATTATTTTACTTTTCATTTTTTTTTGTAAAAGAGTTTTGTATATGTTTATATAACGCTTGTAAATTATAATCAAAGTGTTCCAATGAATCTGAAAGAGGCCATCTTCTTGAAGCTGTTATAATTCTAGTATAGGCTGAAACGTTACAATAGGAAGAAAATTGCGATATTTTTTTTTGCGATTATTTATTTTATTTATTTTTTTTTTGAAAATTTTCTATACGTATCACCATAGACTATGGGTAGCATTACATTTTGTTATTCAATTTATAGCTAAGCCAGATTCTATTTGTTTTTCATGACATTTTATACGTATTCTACAAGATCTGAAAGCACTTTTGAAAACAAATAGTTTTCAAAGTCATCGTTCGTCAAAGAATATTCCTCTTGTTTAAGAAACTAAGAGCACAAAGTATCTGACAGCATAAATATTCAATAAACGTATATTCAATAAACTTATAAATGAAGCAAACACAACATATCCTACAAAAAAAGCATTTTGTATGTCAGATGCAGAAATTGCCGAATGATAGGGAATTGTTGAAGAACAGCAGGACTTCTGACAAGAAGTTAGTAGTTAAAGGAAGAGAGATATTCAACTACTAGAGACAGTTTTAAATAGAAAATAACTTATTGAAAGATATTTTTGTAACTGGATGAGCTGAATTTTTTTTTATTTTGATTGGATCCTTTTAAAAGAGAGCTCTATTTTCTTTTCCCTAAAGGTTATTTGAAGATGAGCTTTATCATAGTATTTTTTAGCCATTGTAAAAAATTCTTTAATGTAATGAATAACAAAGAAGTCACAATACTTCCTGATTAACTATCGAATGATAAATTGGCAAATAATTATGTCAACTCTTTCAAACAAAGCGTTACAATAGGGGAGGAAAGTAATTTCGGAAGGCGACATTTTTTCTTCATTTTGAGCTGCCTGATGGCCAATTGGTTACAGTTCTGGTCTTTGGTACCACAGGCTTCAGGTTCCAAATCAATCTGATGGTGACATGGATGTTTGGGAGTGGTTCAGAATCCACGTTAATCTGTAGGTCCCGGTCTAATTAGCCTAAAACGTGAACAAGATGACTGTTGAGCGACAAATCACACCAAATCAAACCTTCATTTTGATACCAGTTTAAAAATTGGCTATTTGATGATGATTTGGCTAATAGACACTTTGATACCGGTTTCACAGAATTCGCGGAACGCTTAGCATTATGCCAGGGTTATTTCAGAATGCCGCTGGCTTTTCCTTCACCCCATTCTATTATCCCCGCATGCCTGACATCTTTCAGGTGATGTCGTCTACTAATTTTATACAATTTTGCTATTTGATGACAATTTGATTGTAATTAAAGCCCTTCCGAAATTGCATTGCTAATTTTTCACCAGATAACTGGTCGGACCAGTGTGAGTGTAGTGTTCCAATTATGTATCCTGCAATATTTAAGAACTGGTATGGGTGTTTTTCGAGATGTTTGTCATCTTTCAGTACTCATAAGGGCTGAGATTTCTTTTATAGACATGTGGTTTCTAATAGTCACCACAGCATGAAATCGCAGGGTGAAACACCACGTGATCTAAGAGGTTTTTCATGTCCTCTTTGCCTGCTGAACAGACAATCTGCGAAATCTGTTGCTGTTATGTAATTGATCCATGCGTGTATCAAATGGTATGAATAATTTTATCTTTCTAAAATAAAGTACTTTTGTAATCGGAAGGACAGGGGCGTGATGGCCGAGGGGCTAGCGCTCTGGCGCTTGGTACCACATATTTTAGGTTCGAATCCCGTTGGTGTCATGGATGTTTGTAGTAGTTCAGAATCCGCTTTAAATAATAGGTTTCGGTCTAATAGGATCGTAGAGCGTTGTCTTGAGGTTTGGTCAGTCTTCAGCCCTCATGGTTCCTCGCTAAAGTGAAGCTGCATATTATCCTTAGCCATGGATCAGACGCCTGCGATGCTGTCTTCTGAACCTGGTGTAGGCTTTCCTGCACCAGGAGGATTATTAACAACAACAACAATAACAAAAAAAAATTGGAGATGTGCCGCAGTCAGAAAATTTATCCACTATGCCTTACAAAATGGAATAATATTACTTAATAAAATTATTCAATAAAAAAATGTAATAAAATGTTTTATTTCTAAAACTGCAAGAAGTGTTTGAAGAGAAATGGACTACATTATTAAATTTGAGTACTGCATGCAGATGGTGTACAAATATGTCCTAATTAGGAAGAAACTTCAGTTCCAAGCAATTATGCCACATTAATTTGTGTTATGGGAAATTCTGTTTACCGGAGGCCTTCTTTAATATAATAAGGACATTACCTTCTTTCTTGGAAACAGAAAAGTGACTTTTTTTCTTCTGTTCATATCGAGAACAGATGTCGGCGTCGACACGAAACGAGAGTTAGTTTTCCAACCTTTTAATATTCAGAAAAATGCCTATTTCAAGAGAATGATAATTGGATTCATTTATGCAATATTTATAATGCGGGCGCTTGAATTTCCATAATGCTTGTATTTGAGGAGCCTTTATTAAATGACAGTCAATTTTTGGATTAATTAAAGAAATTGTAATCGTTTAATTTGAATGTTGTTTGCTAGAACTCGGTTTAAAGATTATTGAAGCGGGATTCTGCCTAAAGCAACTTGAGTTCCTTTTAAACTTTTCATCGCAAATTTATTGCAGAGTCAAATTTAATTTTTAATTCTACTTCTTTCATTTTTGCCTTAAAGGATTTTTGCATTTATAAGTAAATAATCTTTCATTTTAATCCTAATTAATCCGTTCACTGACCTGAAGAACTCATGGACAATTGAGGCTGTTCCGGATCTAAAATGCTCGTTTTGTACAACTGTCATTTGGCGAGATTACTTCTTGAGAAAGATTATCATGCTTTCTTTTATTACTAGAAAGGGCCTAACCGTTGATACCTTGAAAGAGAGTGAATAGTTTGTTAGAGAAATTCGGATAGAGGCTCATAACAATAATATTTACAATTATCTGTTGTTAAATTTATTAATTTTAAAATTACTATGGTTTAAAGCATGATCTTATTCTGCAAAAATACGCTAAAAGCGCATAATACTGTAAAAATCCCCACGTTAGGGAACATTAAAACATTATTGAATTTGGCGATTGTTTCAAATTAACTGAGGAAGTTTCTAGAAAAGACAGTACGTACGAGATAATAATTAAAGCTTAAGAACAGATTTCAGATACTTCAAAAATCTGAAAGGAATGATTATTTAAAATGATTAGAGATTTCCTTAATATTTTAATTTTTTCCCCCAAAACTTTATTCAGGTCTTTTAGATAAAGGTTTAAAAAAGTTGTATTTGCCGTCAGCTGATTTTGAGCATTCGTGAGCAAGGTGTCGTTGTGTCAGCAATTAATTTTGCAAGAGTATTGTTCGTTTTGCCTATTGCTGTTATTTAAAACAATTTTATTTTTTTACAACTAAACCGAACATCTAACACATCTCTCAATAATTCTCGTCTAGCTAAGAAAAACCATTTTTTTTTCTTAGAAATTCGACTTTATTCGTCAACATACTCTCTTTCAAGAATGATACATTCATTCCAACTCTCCTCTAATTTTTCGATGCCTTTTTTTTAGAACTATTTGTCTTTGCTCACGAAATAGTCTTTAGTTTCGGCAATCATTTATTAATTTGAGCCAAATTTTTTTCCCCGGAGCATCTTTTTGATGTCTGCAAAAAGCCAATAGTTGCTGGATTCAGATCTGTAGAGTACGGTGGGAGGGAAACAATTCGAAACGTAATTTATTTAATTTAGCCGTAGTTTTTATAGACTTGGGGGAAACGGCACTTTTTTTCTTCATTTCTGCACTCAGGCGATCCCAAAATGATATGTAATATTCGCTTATTGCAGATGTTATCTTTCTCTAGATAGTCGATGAAGAAAATACTATGAATACACTAAAATACGTTTTGAGGTTTTGGTCACTTTGGACGACATTCACTTATGCTGTTCACCGAATGGTGATCCTTTTGATTCAGGTGTATAGTAGTGGATCCATGTTACATTAATTGTCACATACCGACGGAAGAAATCCTTTTTATCTCTCTTGAACAGCGCCGAACTTTGCTCTGAATCGTCAACTCGTTGTTGTTTTCGGTCCGGTGTGGGCAAACGCGGCACCCACTTCGAAAACAACTTAAGTATGCTCAAATTTTTCTGTAAAATTGTAACACACTAACTTATGACATCTTTAAGGTATCAGCTATCTGACGCAACTTCACTCTAAGGTCTTTCAAAACTACTTTTTGGTCTTTTTTTTATGTTTTCAGGAACAACTGCCGATTTTGGGCGACCAGGGCATTCAGCATCATCGGTGTTTGCACGACCGCGTGTAAATTCAGAAAAATCAGTCAGAAATAGTTGATTTCCCTGATGCAGAGTCTCCATAACGTTTAACAAGCCACTGTTTGGCTTCAACAGTATTTTCCCCCATCAAAAAACAATGTTGAATTAACACAGGAAATTATTTTTTTATCCGTTGTTTTGGAAATTGCAAAACTGGACTTAGTAAAACCACTGTAACCTGTAAACTAATTATCAGAATGTCAAGATATTAGCATGTATCGTTTGAAGGATGCTACTATCTAAAAATCATATGGGTCTGTCAGCAGTGTTGTCATATATATGTTCATATGTAAACGATCCGGCCTGCCCTTAGGCACACGGCGTCTTCAGACCGTCATCGCGACAGCAACCCTGGTTTGATATCTTTATATCTATCTCTTCTTTTCTGGTACGGGAATCTTTCAATGTTTCCAGTCTGGTATTAGACAGACCAGTGGTGAGAGCATTGTCATTTTAGCTTTCTTAAATTTATTTGCAGTAATGAAACCTTTCGGTGGATGAGCTTCATATTTGTCCATTGAAATTTTTTTATAAAAATGCTTTGGTGTGAATGTTTAGTCAAATGAACTAAATAAATAAGTAATTAAGTAAATACATTGGAAACATTTTGAATAATTAAACATAATTAAATATAATTAATAATTAAACATCTTTTTTTTAAAAATGTTCTACAGCCATGCATTTCACTTAATTGTGGTTGAATAACTTTATCGAAAAATATTTTGGAAGAGAAATATTAAACACATGAATATATGAAATACATGAACAAATGAAATACATTTTTGTTTATTACATTTTCTCTCTTTTCTTTGCCAAGAATTCGAATGTTTTTTCGAACAAAAATTTGTACCGAAATACTTCTTTTTTTTTCTTCACCTGACAACGAAATAAAAAGTTAAGCGAAGGAATGTTTGATGATATGAATCTGGGCCTGAATGGCCGGGCGGCTAGCGCTCTGGCGCTCGGTACCCCAAGCTTCGGGTTCGAGTCCCGGCGGTGCCATGGTTGTTTGTAGTGGTTCGGAATCCACTGTAAACCGTAGGTCCCGGTCTAATAGGATCGTAGAGCGTTGCGGGGGCATTGTTACTCCGCGTCCGTGGCTTATCTTCAAGTTATGCGCGCCCCCTGGGCAATGCAAAGTGAGTACATCTGTGCAGAACTTGCCTTAAGGCATCCAAGACCAAGCTGTCTGTGTTTGCCAGCTGCATTAGAAAGAAAAAAAATGATATGAATCTGCCAAATATGAGATTTAAAAGATTTTTAAAGTAACAAACGTCCTCTTTGATTCAGAAGAATGTGTTTCTCGTTTTCTGTTCTCATTATCCTCTGAGTACAACTTTCAGACCGTCCAACCCTATTATTTCGAATAATCCTAGATAAATTTACGATTCTCGGATTCCTAAGTGCATGCGTTTTATTATTCAGTAAACAATAACATCAGATGGATAAATAGAAAATAAAACATCTTTTTGTTCATTGAATTGAAAAGAAAACATGGTTTCCAAAGTTTATGAAGTATCATACAGTATTTTTATTTAAAAGAAGCAATGTTTGTTAAATCTTCATGCGTTGAATATTTTTATTTGCTTCTTGCACATTCTATTTTCTTTTTACTTTTGACGAAATTTTACATACATTTCTGGTATTACAACTTCAGCGATTTTTCTTTTAATCAAATATTACCAGAAAGAGATATGTACATAATTTGATAAAATCATACATAAGACTCATCAGTGTTGCGCGATCTAAAACAGAATTTAAACAAAAGAAGGACAGTTACCTGAACGGATTTGTAGACCCAATGTCAGAAAGCATCAGAATTCGCAGTTTTCTTCTTATGAGTAGGAAAAAAAAATCATTCCAATATTCTTTTAACATGGGGGCCTGAATGGCCGAGTGGCTAGCGCTCTGGCGCTCGGTACCACAGGTTTCGGGTTCGAGTCCCGGCGGTGAAATGGTTGTTTGTAGTGGTTCGGAATCCACTTTAAAAAGTAGGACCCGGTCCTAATAGGATCGTAGAGCGTTACGGGGGCATTGTTACTCCGCGTCCGTAGCTTATCTTCAAGTTACATGCGCTCCCTGGGTCATGCAAACTGAGTACGTCTGCGGAGCACTTGCCTTAAGGCATCTAAGACCAAGCTGTCTGTGTTTGCTAGCGGCATTAGAAAGAAAAAAAATATTCTTTTAACATGCATAAATGTAAAAAAAACATTGGATGATTATAACCCAATATGGCAGGTGACCATCTTTTTTTCCCCTAAATTCTTTTTCTCATCCTATTTATTATTGCCATCAAAGACACACGCCTACAAGTCATTGTATTCCTTCTTCCAACTTATCGTGCCCTTCCTCCAAGGCACCCCCTCCCTCCGCCCCTGCAGGACAGAAAGGAGTCTTCGTCCGCCTCTGTTCCATTCTGTTCTCCGAGATTCCTCCACAAAAGAAAGACTGTGCGAATGAGCTCCCCTACACGAGATCGGTTTCAAATCTGAATTAACATTCGCGTTTTGGTTACAGACGTGCTTCAAAATAGTGCACAAAAGAAATCTTAATTACTTGAAAAAGAAAGAAGAAAAAAGACGAGCACTTCGATGCTGGAAGAAAAAAAGAAAAGAAAAAAAATCAATCAAAGTCTTAATTGAAAAGAAGAAGAATCGAATGACAGATGCGCGTTGAATTTGTAAGGGTGTATTTGTCGAATGAAAAATGTCCTCTTTGAGGATAAAAGAAATGCCATAGAATGGAAGAGCAAAATTATTCCATTAGGGATTATTTAATCTGAATGCTTCTATTATGCTTTTTTCTTTTAGTTGTTATTGTTAATGCATAATGAATGTAATGATGTTGGTTAAAAAACTATTTTAATAAAAGGTTAATTTTGCAGTGCACAGATTTTTAAAATTGCTTTTGTGTGTTTTTAAACAGCGGAAAAAATATTTCTCTTTGTGATTAATTCATCCGATGATGTAAGTCTTTGCTAAAGTACAAAAAAAATTAAGCAACATTTGTGTTAAGCAAAATTTTCTATTCCCTACATCTTGAAAGTCAAGAATAAAAAATGATTTAATTTATTTATTTAAACTTTTAAATTAGCCTAAATGGCCAAATGTGTAGCTCTCTAGCGCTCGGTATCACAGGTTTGTGTTCAAGTCCTGGCCGTTGTGTAGAAGTTAGTTGTTCGGAATCCTCGTTAAACTGTAGGTCCTGATCTAATTAGCCTGAAGTGTGCACAAAGTGAGCCTAGAGCGACAGAACCAAACCAATTTTATGGGTAGAGACTCTAGAAACAAACTCAAGACTGTGTTTTAAAATGAAAAGACCGACATTTAAAATAAATAAATGAAATAAAATTAATTTTCGGTCTCTTCCACAAAAATTACCTAAGCAGATTTTGTAGACACAATGTCAGAAATCATCAGAATTTTGCAGTGTTCTTATGTGTAGGAAAAAAAAGACATTTCAATATTCTTTTATCATGCATAAATGTACAATGAAAGTATTGGATGATTCTAAACCTATAGGGCAGGTGACCATCTTTTTTTCCTAAACTTTTTTTTGTGTCATCCTATTTATTATTGCTATCCAAGACACGCGCCTACAGTCATTGTATTCCTTCTTCCAACTCATCGTGCACCCCCCTCAATCAAGAGGTACTGAAAGGAGTCTTCGTCCGCCGCTCTTCCATTGTGTTCTCCGAGATTCCTCCACAAAAGAAAACGATGCGAGTGAGCTCCCCTACACGAGATCGGTTTTGAATTCTTAATTAACATTCACGTTTTGGTTACAGACGTGCTTCAAAAACATGCACCAAAGAAATCTTAATTATTTGAAAAAAAGAAGAAGAAATAAAGAAAGCACTTCGATGCTGGAAGAAGAAAGAAAGAAAGAAAAATCAATCAAATCTTTAATTGAAAAGAAGAAGAGTCGAATTGCAGACGCGCGTTGAATTTGTAATGGTTATGTGTCGAGTGAAAAATGTCCTCTTTGTGAATAAAGAAGCGCCATAGAATGGAAGGGAGAAATGATTCCATTAGAGATTATTGATTCTGGGTGTTTCTGCTATGTTTTCTTTTTGTTGTTATTGTTGTTAATGCATAACAAATGTAATGATTTTAATAAAAGGTTAATTTTGCAGGGCACAAATTTTTAAATTAGCTTTCGTGTGTTTGTACAGCGAAAAGATTTATTTCTATTTGCCATTAATTCCTCTGATGAGGTAACTATTTGCTAAAGTGAAAAAAAAAAAAAAAAGGGCAGCGTTTGTTATTTTTCATTTGCTACATCTTCTTGAAAGTTAAGAATGAAAAAAAGGTTTCATTTATTTATTTAAACTTTTAAATACAACTTAAAAAGTAATATAAATGCAAACACAAACGAACTATTTAAAAGGGTTTTTTTTTATCTTCCTGAATAACAAATAATTTTCATTTTGTAGTAAAAAAAAAAAATAAAAGTGTGTCCAAGTCGAAATCGCCTTATGATTGCAAAATCAGCACATTGAAAATAAGCAGTCAGCAAGAAAAATTCGCTGAAATAGATAAATACCAGAAATAGATATAAAGTTTCGTCGAAAGAGAAAAAGGATATAGTATGTAGAACAAAACAAAAATATTCAACGCATAAAGATTTAACTGAAATTGCATTTTTTAAATAATAATATTGTATGGCTCTTTCATAAATTTCGGAAACCCTATTTTCTTTTCAATTCAACGAGCAAAAAGATGTTTTATTTTCTATTCCTCCTTCTGATGTCATTGTTAACTGAATAATAAAACTCATGCACTTAGGAATCCCAGATTCGTAAATTTACCTAGTATTATTCGAAATAATAGGGTTGGACGGTCTGAAAGTTGTACTCAGAGGATAATGAGAACAGTGAACCAGAAAAATGAGAACATATTTTGAATTAAAGAGGACGTTTGTTACTTTAAAACTCTTCTAAATCTCGTATTTTACAGATTCATAACATCAAACATTCCTTCGCTTAACTTTTTATTTCGTTATCACGTGAAGAAAAAAAAAATGAAGTATTTCGGTACAAATTTTTGTTCATTTCTTTTGTTCACAAATTTTTGTTCATTTTCTTTGTTTATTTATTTTGTTTAAATTCTGTTTTAGATCGCTCAGCACTGATGAGCCTTATGTACATAATTTGATAAAATCATACATATCTCTTTCTGGTAATATTTGATTAAAAGAAAAAATCGCTGAAGTTGTAATACCAGAAATATATGTGAAATTTCGTCAAAAGTAAAAAGAAAATAGAATGTGCAAGAAGCAAATAAAAATATTCAACGCATGAAGATTTAACAAACATTGCTTCTTTTAAATAAAAATACTGTATGATACTTCATAAACTTTGGAAACCACGTTTTCTTTTCAATTCAATGAACAAAAGGATATTTTATTTTCTATTTATCCATCTGATGTTATTGTTAACTGAATAATAAAACGCATGCACTTAGGAATCCGAGATTCGTAAATTTATCTAGGATTATTCGAAATAATAGGGTGGACAGTCTGAAAATTGTACTCAGAGGATAATGAGAACAGTGAAAGAGAAACACATTCTTCTGAATCAAAGAGGACGTTTGTTACTTTAAAAATCTTTTAAATCTCATATTTGGCAGATTCATAACATCAAACATTCCTTCGCTTAACTTTTTATTTCGTTATAACGGGAAGGGAAAAAAATGAAGTGTTTCGGTACAAATTTTTGTTCGAAAAAACATCTGAAATCTTGGTGAAGAAAAGAGAGAAAATGAAATAAAAAAAGATTTATTCATTTGTTTAATATTTCTCTTCCAAAATATTTTTCGATAAAGTTGTTCGACCATAATTAAGTGAAAGACGAAAGGCTACAGAACATTTAAAAAGAAGGAAAAATAATGGGAAATAAAGCCCTTTCTGAAAAGGCGACGCTGTCAAAAAGTCTGCGAGGTGTACAGAATAATGTTTATCTAAGAAATGCATACATCTTTTCAACCCTATAAACTGGAGTTTTCAAAGAAAATTCCAAGAATTTATTCCCAATACTTTTCATTGCTGCGAGAGGCTTAACAACCGTGAGGAAGAAAGGGTGAAAAAAAAGAGGTTAAATTTTTCTGATTTGAAATTTGTATAAAGTAAACTCCGTTCTTATTGGGTCGAAAATTCGTTTTATTTTCAAAAGGAGTACATTTTTTTTCAAATTTAGAGACTAAAGTAGATAATTAAAAGTTGTAAAAATAAAAAGTTAAAGATCATAATTACGAAAAGTGCAAGAAGTTTCCGATTAAAAATATCAAAAATATATATTTTAAAAACTGTTAAGTTTATAAATGTCAGTGTGTATAGGCCTTTCAGCAAAATAAAACATCACTCAATGAGTATCCGGTCTAACACATATATAATAACACTATTGACAGACCAGATGATTTTTGGATAGTAGCATCCTTCAAACGATATATGTCAAAATATGACATTTTTCCTACCCATAAGAAGAAACTGTTTGTTCTTGGTTGTATTTATGTTTTACTATGTTGTATTTATGTAAACTTTTTTTGCATTAAAAAGTTTGCGTTGTTGTGGCTGTGTCCTGCAGTGTGGGACGACCATCCCATGCGTGATCTCCTCATGGATAGGTATTCCTGGCGGTGGCATGGATGTTGTTAGTGGTTCGGAATTCCCACGTTAACTGTAGGTCCCGGTCTGTTTAGCCTTCGTGTGCACAAGATGACCGTAGAGGGACAAAAAAAACCACATGGATGGAGGCAAAGGGGGCAGCTTCTGTTGGGAGGAAGTACCCTCAGGTGGAAGTCTGACTTTGTAGCGTAACGCTCTTACAGCCATAGGAGACAGGGACCTACCCCATAAAGTGGATTCTGAACCACAACACACATCTATGGTGCCGCCGGGATTCGACACTCGGCCATTCAGGCGCCTTTAAAAGTTTAAATAAATAAATGAAAATTTTTTTTATTCTATACTTTCAAGAGTATGTAGGGAATTAAAAATGTTGCTGAACACAAATGCTGACAATTTTTTTTTTTGTACTTTAGCAAATAGTTACATCATTAAATGAATTAGTGATAAATAGAAATAAATATTTTTTCGCTGCAGAAACACACAAAAGCAATTTTAAAAATCCGTGCGCTGCAAAATTAACCTTTTATTAAACTAGTTTTTAAACCGCCATCATTACATTTGTTATGCATTAACAACAACAACAACAAAAAGAATACACACATAGCAGATACATGCAGAATAAATATTCTCTAATGGAATAATTTTTCCTTCCCTTCCATTCTATGGCATTTCTTTTATTCACAAAGAGGACATTTTTCATTCGACAGATAACCATTTACAAATTTAACGCGCATCTGTCGTTCGACTCTTCTTCTTTTCAATTAAGACTTTGATTGATTTTTTCTTTTCTTTTTTTCTTCCAGCATCGGAGTGCTCGTCTTTTTTCTTCTTTCTTTTTCAAGTAATTAAGATTTCTTTTGTGCACTATTTTGAAGCACGTCTGTAACCAAAACATGAATGTTAATTAAAATTCGAAACCGATCTCGTGTAGGGGAGCTCACTCGCATCGTTTTCTTTTGTGGAGGAATCTTAAGAGAACACAATGGAACAAAACGAGAACTTCTCTCTGTTCTGAAGGTGGGGGGGAAGGTCTTGAAGGGATGGCACGATGAGTAGGAAGAAGGAATACAATGACTGTAGGAGCGTGTCTTTGATTGCAATAATAAATAGGATGACACAAAAGAATTTAGGGAAAAAAAAGATGGTCAACTGCCATATTTGGTTGTAATCATTCCAATATTTTTTTTTCATTTATGCATGATAAAAGAATATTGGAATGTTTCTTTCCTAAACATAAGAAGAAACTGTTTGTTCTTGATTGTATTTATGTTTTTCTTTTTCATTTTAAGTTGCATTTAAAAGTTTGTGTTGTTGTTTCTAATTCTCAGTGTCCTGCAGTGCGGGACGACTATCCCACGAGTGATCTCCTCAGTGATGGGTAATCCTGGCGGTGACATGGATGTTTGTGAGTGGTTCGGAATCCACTTACAACTGTATGTCCTGTCTGTTTAGCCCTCGTGTGCACAAGTTGATCGTAGAGCTACAAACCAAACCAAACCTCATGGATGGAGGGAAAGAGGGCTGTTTCTGTTGTGATAGAGCACCGTAGGCAGAAGTCTGACCTGGCACCGTGATGCTCTTACAGTCATATGAGACCGGGACCTACGACTTAAAGTGGATTCCAAGCCACTACAAACATCCATGGCACCATCGGGACTCGAACCCGAAACCTGTTGCACTAAGCGCCAGAGTGCTAGACACTCGGCCATTCAGGCCCATTTAAATAAATTGAAATCGTTTTTCCTTCTTAACTTTCAAGATGTAAGGAATGGAAAATTTTACTTAGCACAAATGCTGTTTATATATATATATATCTTCTTTTTTTCTTTATGTATATATACATATATATTGTACTTTAGCAAATAGTTACATCATCAGATGAATTAATGACGAATAGAAATAATTTTTTTTCGTTACATAAACACACAAAAGCACTTTTAAAAATCTATGCACTACAAAATTAACCTTTTATTAAACTAGTTTTTAACCGCCATCATTACATTTATTATGCATTAGCAACAACAACAACAAAAAGAAAACACACATAATAGAAATATGCAGAATAAACCATCTCTAATGGAATAATTTTTCCCTTCCATTCTGTGGCATCTCTTTATTCACAAAGAGGACATTTTTCCTTCGACACATAACCATTACCAATGCAACGCGCATCTGTCATTAGACTCTTCTTCTCTTCAATTAAGCCTTTGATTGATTTTTTTTTCTTTGTTTCTTCCACTATCGAAGTGCTCTTTCTTTTTTTTTCTTTTCTTTTTCAAGTAATTAAGATTTCTTTTGTGCACGATTTTGAAGCACGTCTGCAACCAAAACGTGAATGTTAATTAAGATTCAAAACCGATCTCGTGTAGGGGAGCTCGCTCGCATCGTTTTCTTTTGTGGAGGAATCTCGGAGAACAGAATGGAAGAGCGGCGGACGAAGACTCCTCTCTGTTCTGCAGGCGAGGGGGGTCTTGAATGGGGGGGGTGCACGATAAGTTGGAAGAAGGAACACAATGACTGTAGGCGCGTGTCTCTGGTAGCAGTAATAAATAGGATGACACAAAGGAAATTATTAGACAAAAAGATGGTCACCTGCTACTACTACTACTACTACTGCATCGCACCACATCACTGTGTCTAGAGCTAAGTTGCCCCTTTACAGTTTGGGAATGATGTGGGAGAGAAAGAAGTCTGATTAGGCTCTGTGATGCTCTACGGTTATATGAGACTGAGACCTATGGCTTACAGTGGATTTCGAATCACTACAAACATCCTTGTCTCCGCGGGATTCGCCCCCGAAACCTGTTGTACCGAGCGCCAGAGCGCTACCCACTCGTTTATCAGGATTACCCTTGATCCCCAATTCGGTTACCCCTGATTCTGTACAGCTAACAAGCATCCATGCCTCCGCCAGGATTCGAACCTGAATTCTGTGGTACCAAAGGCCAGAGCGCAACCAATTAAAAATCAGGCCACTTACCCATATATAGAGATGGTCATCTGCCATATTTAGGAAAAAAATATGGTCACCTGCCATATTGGGTTATAATCATCGAATAATTTTTTACATTTATGCATGATAAAAGAATATTGGTTGATATATATGTTTTTACTTATCTATAAGAAGAACATGATGCTATCTGATATTAGTTCTGCAAATCCGTTCGAGTAGCCCCCCACAGTCAATGCCGAGAAAACATTTTTTTTATTGATATATTTTAAATATCAGACTTTTAACTTTCGAGAATAGCTTTGAGTTTGTCTCTAAAGTCTCTACCCATAAGATTGGTTTTACCTCTCTATGGTCATTATGTGCACAGTTTAGGCTAATTAGACAGAGTTCTACAGTTTAACGTGGATTCCAAAACACCACTACTACTATAACACCACACCGCATCACTGTGCCTAGAGCTGAGTTGCCCCTTTACAGTTTGCGAATGATGTGGGTGAGAAGAAATCTCATTGGGCTTTGTGACGCTCTGCGGGCCATATGAGAACGAGACAAACGGTTTAAAATAGATTCCGAACCACTACAAAAGTCCATGGTGTAGCCTGGATTCGGACCGAAACCTAGGGCACCGAGCGCCAGATAATCGGTCCGTTTAAAAGTTTAAATAAATAAATTAAATCTTTTTTCCATTCTCAACTTTAAAGAAGATATGGGGAATAAAAAATTTTGCTTATTGGAAATGTTCACTATTTAATTTTTGTATTTTAGCAAAAAAGTTACGTCATCATATAAACTAACGACAAATAGAAATAATTTCTTTTTCTCTGTATAAACGCACGAAAGCAATTTTAAAAATACGTGCCCCGCAAAATTATCCTTTTTATTAAAATAGTTTTTCAAACGCCATCATTACATTTGTTATGCATTAACAGCAACAACAACAAAAAAAAAAAAAAAAAACACACACACTCATAATAGAAACACGCAGAATAAATAATCTCTAATGGTATAATTTTTCCCTTCCATTCTATGGCATTTCTTTATTCACGAAGAGGACATTTTTCATTCGACAAATAACCATTACAAATTCAACGCGCATCTGCAATTCGACTCTTCTTCTTTTCAATTAAGCGTTGATTGATTTTTTTTTCTTTTTCTTCCAGCATCGAAGTGCTCTCTTTCTTTTCTTCTTCTTTTTCAAGTACATAAGATTTCTTTTGTACACGTTTTGAAGCACTTCTGCAACCAAAACCTGAATGTTAATTAAGATTCAAAACCGATCTTGTGTAGGGGAGCTCACTCGCATCCTTTTCTTTTGTGGTGGAGGCCACGATGAGTTGGAAGAAGGACTACAATGACTGTAGGCGCGTGTCTTTGACAGCAATCATAAATAGGATGATACAAAAGAGTTTCGGAAAAAAAAGTGGTCACCTGCCTTATTTGGTTATAATCATCCAATAGTTTTTTACATTCATGCATGTTAAAAGAATATTGGAATGTTTTTGTCCTACCCATAAGAAGAACACTTCGGAATGCTGATGCTTTCTGAGATTTTGTCTACAAATCCGTTCAGGTAACCACCCACAGTCAATATTGATTTAGAGACGGAAAGAACAATGATTTTATTGATTTATTTTAAATATCAGATTTTTAACTTTCGAAAACAGTTTTGAGTTTGTATCTAGAGTCTCTACCTATAAGATGGGTTTGGTTTTGTCGCTCTATTCATTTCGTACCCACTTTAGGCTAATTAGACCGGGACCTATTGTTTAACATGGGTTCCGAACCACCACCATGAACCCTACTACTACTACACCACACCACATCACTGTGCCTAGAGCTAAGTGGCTGCTTTACAGTTTGGGAATGATGTGGATGAGAAGTCTGATTGGGCTCAGTGTAGCTCTACGGTTATAGGTTTGGTTTGGTTTGGTTTATCGCTCTACGGTCATCTTATGCACTCTTTTGGGCTAAACAGACCGGGACCTACAGTTTAAGTGGATTCCGAACCACTCACATCCATGCCACCGCCAGGATTCGAACCTGAAGCCTGGGATACCAAAGACCAGAGCGCTAGCCACTTGGCCACCAGGCCGCTACGGTTATAGGAGATCGGGACCTACTGCTTAAAGTGGATTCCAAACCACACATATACATCCTTATTACCGTCAGGACTCGAACCAGAAAACTGTAGCATCGAGCGCCAGGGCGTCCGCCACTCAGCCATCTGGCCCCATTAGAAGAACACTGCGGAATGCTGATGCTTTCTGACGTGTCTACAAATCCGTTCAGCACACACTCAATACCGAATTTTGTGAAAGATACCGAAAAAAAATTTTTTTTGGGGATTTATTTGACAGATCAGACTTTCAACTTTCGAAAACAGTTTTGATTTTATCTCTACAATAAATTCCCATAAGACTGGTTTGGGTTTTTCACTCTACGGTCATCTTTTGCACACTTTAGGCTAATTAGACTGGGACATACGAAGTGGAGTTTAATGTGGTTTCCGTGCAACTCACAAACATTCATGACGGAGTGAAGATTCAAACCTGAAGCCTATGGTACCAAAGGCCAGACCGCTAGCCAATTGGCAATCAGGCCGCCTACCCATAAAAAAGATACTTTAGAGAATGAAAAATTTTGCTTAACACAAATGCTTCCTATTTTTTTTTTTTTTTTTTTTACTTTAGCAAATAGTTGCATCATCAAATAAATTAATGCCAAATAGAAATAAATTTTTCTTCGCTGCAGAAACACACAAAAGCAATTTTAAAAATCTGTGCCCTGCAAAATTAACCTTTTATCAAAATTGTACATAACCGCCATCATTACATTTGTTATGCATTAACAACAACATCAACAACAAACAAAAAACACACATATAATAGAAACATGCAGAATAAATAATCTCTAATGGAATAATTATTTCCTCCATTCTATTCTATGGCATTTTTTTTGTTCACAAAGAGGACATTTTTGATTGGACAAAAAACCGTCACAAATTCAACGCGCATCTGTCATTCGACTCTTTTTCTTTTCAATTAAGCCTTTGATTGATTTTTTTTCTTTTTCTTCCAGCATCGAAGTGTTCTCTTTCTTTTCTTCTTCTTTTTCAAGTAATTAAGATTTCTTTTGTGCACTATTTTGAAGCACGACTGTAACCAAAACGTGAATGTTAATTAAGAATTCAAAACCGATCTCGTGTAGGGGAGCTCACTCGCATCGTTTTCTTTTGTGGAGGAATCTCGGAGAACACAATGGAACAGAATGAGGACTTTTCTCCATTCTGAGGGGGGTCTCGGAGGGAGGGCACGATGAGTTGGAAGAGGGAACAGCATGATTGTAGGCGCTTGTCTCTGATAGCAATAATAAATAGGATGACACAAAAGAGTTTAGGAAAAAAAGATGGTCAATTGGCATATTTGGTTATAATCATCCACTATTTTTTTACATGTATGCATGATAAAAGAATATTGGAATGTTTTTTTCCTACCCTTAAAAGGAACATGATGCTTTCACACATTTGGTCTACAAATCCTTTCAGGTAACTACCCAAATTGAATGACGATTTTTGTGAAACAGACCGAAGAAATTTTTTGTTATAGATTTATTTTAAAGATCAGACTTTTAATTTTCGAATACAGTTTTGAGTTTGTATCTAGAGTAAGATTACCAGATCTACCATAACTGGTAAAACGACCTATAAGGTCTGTTTGGTTTTGTCGCCTTATTCACTTTGTGCACACTTTGGGCTAATTAGACAGTTTAACGTGGATTCCGTACCACCACTACTATTACAACACCACACCACACCATATCACATCACATCACTGTGCTTAGAGCTAAGTTCGCCCTTTACAGTTTGGAATTGCTGTGGGTGAGAAATAAGTCTAATTGCGCTATGTGATGCTCTATGGTTATATGGGACAGGGCCTGTTCCATATTGTATAGCATACCAATAATATTGGGGGTTTTTTCAATTCCTTCTATTAGCTCACACTCTCCCTATATATATCTTGTTCAAATTTTCAATCGTTCATAAAATACTTTTTATTCATCTACTCAGGTTCAGATACATTTTTTTTTAACTTGTAGTGGATGACACTGGATGTTAATGCAGATTTTCAAATATTAATTCAGTAATTGAATTTAATTAGTCATTGTCAGGTTTTTTTAGATTTAAGTTGCATATATCGACCAATAGATGGCGCCGGATAAACTTAAAAAAATGAATGAAAATTATTTGTAAAGGACTTTCTGCATTATATGCTCAATATTCCTTTGGCATAAGCCCTGCTAGGTAAGAATCCAAGGTAGCACACTTATTCTGAAATTTCACCTTCCACCCCATTCCGAAATAAATAGTCGTCCTTTCCTCCGGAGTGCAGATGAAGTGTTCGGTTTCGTTTACCTGGTGCCGCGAGATACGAGCGAGCACAAAAGCGTCCCTCGGCGGGAATCCCGTTTCTCTTTTATGGCCTAAACCCCCCTCTCCCGAAACCCGAAGCCGCCCCCTTTCTTCGGGCGGCCGATTTCGCGCCTTCCGGTTCGAATCCATGGCCGCGGGAACCATCCGTCAAATGCTGGAACAGATATCGAGTGGATGGGGGAGTGAAAAGTGTTTAAGGCTCCATTGAATTTTCCAGTGGAATAGGGGGAGGAGGGAACCCCTGGATTTGTTTGGTAAAAATCTCCGGGATCCAAACTTCAGGTAAAGCTTTCTATTTTTTTTATCTCGGTGAATTTGTAAAGTGGCATTTATCGCATTCCGTAAAGTGACTTGAAAGAATGGATTTTCAAAATTATGACGTATGTTGGTTGCTGTGGTCTTCGAATACTGGGCATTTTAGCAGGGCATCTGTCGCCACTAGAAGGACCAATGTGTAGCAGGTTCAGCGTTGCCCAGGGTACATATGGGGTTATTCTGTATCCAAACGCTCAGTTGATTATGATCACAACAATTTTGATTATGGCTTGATGGCCGAGTGACTAGAACTCGGGTGCTCGGTGCCACATGTTTCGCGTTCAAATCGCGGTGGTGTCATAGATGTTTGTTGGTTCGAAATCCACCTTAAGCCCAGGTCCCTGTCTAATATGATCATAGAGGTTGCTCAGAATCCAGGCAGACTTCTCACCCACATCATTCCTAAACTGTAAAGGGGCAACTCAGCTCTAGGCAAAGTGATGTGGTGTGATGTAGTTGTAGTAGAATGAACTGAATTTTTAGGCACGTACCTTGCATAAATAAAACAATTTTCAATTAATTTCGCTTGTAGACGTGCTAACTGTTCTTCTTGTATTGCATGACATGTCAATAACAACAGGCTTTTAGTTAATGTATTAATCATCTCTTTATACCTTATGGGAAATATTCTGTTGGTATACTTCTTGTTCCGTATTGTATAACATGGCAATAACATTATAGGTTTTTTCATGTTAGTGGATTAAGCATTTCTTTTATACCTTAGGTTAAATATTCGGTTGGTATACGTCCTGCTCCATATTGTATTGTATAACACATCAATAACATTAGGGCTTTTTTATGTTAATGGATTAATTATTTCTTTATACCGTAAGTTAAATAGTCGGTCGGTATACGCCCTGTTCCGTATTGTATAATATACCAATAACATTAGGGTTTTTTTCCTGTTAGTGGATTAATCATTTCTTTATGTATGTTAAATAACCGGTGTCAATATGTTTTTGCTTAATGGATTAATCATCTCTTTATACCTTATGGGAAATATTCGGTTGGTATACGTCCTGTTCCATATTGTATTGTATAACATACCAATAACATTAGGGCTTTTTTATGTTAATGGATTAATTATTTCTTTATACCATAAGTTAAATAGTCGGTCGGTATACGCCCTGTTCCGTATTGTATAACATACCAATAACATTAGGGTTTTTCATGTTAGTGGATTAATAATTTCTTTATACCTTATGCTAAATATTCGGCCGGCATACCCTTTGTACCGTATTAACATATCAATAACATTAGAGGTTTTTTCATGCTAATGGATTAATCTTTTCTTTATGACATATGTTAAATATTCGGTTGGTATACATTCTGTTAGGCAAGAGTCCAAGGAACCACGATTATTCTCAAGTTTCACCCTCCACCCCATTCCGAAATAAACGTCGTCCTTTCCTCCAGGCTCGCGAATAAACTGTTGGGTATCGTCTACCTGGAGCCGTGATATACGAGTGGGCACAAAAGCGTCCCTCTCCAGGAATCCCGTTTCTCCTTTTCGCCCCCTCCTCTCCCGAAACTCGAGGCCGCCCCCTTCTTCGGGCAGCCGATTTCGCACCTTCCGGTTCGAATCCAAGGCCGCGGGAACCATCCGTCAAATGCTGGAACAGATATCGAGTGGATGGGGGAGTGAAAAGTGTTTAAGGCTCCATTGAATTTTCCAGAGGAATAGGGGGAACACCTGGAGGGTTTGGTAAAAATCTCCGGCATCCGAACTTCAAGAAAAGTTTGATTTTTTTTCCTCGGTGAATTTGTAAAGTGGCATTTGTCGCGTTCCTTAAAGTGACATGAAAGAATGGATTTTCAAAATTGTGACATATGTTGGTTCCTGTGGTTTCTGAATATTGGGGAGCTTGTTTGTCACTAGAAGGGCCAATGTGTAGCAAGTTCAGCGTTGCTCAGAGTAAGGGGGAAATCTGCTACACTGCATCCAGATGCCCAGTTGATTATGATCACAACAATTTTAAATATGCCTCTACTGGCGCTCGGTGACAAATTTTTCTGACACATTTTTCGAGTTCTGAAGGTTCCATGGATGTTTGTAATGGTTCGGAATCCCTTTTAAGCCGTAGGTCCCGGTTTAATATGACTGTTGAACGTAGGGCTGACAACCCTACCTCTTAAAAATCAACTTCTCAGTCAGATTTCTACCTAAGGGTGCTCCATCCGAACACAAGAACGAATTCCCCTTTCTCTCTTCCCATGATACCATATGGCTTCTTGAAGTTGGTCTAGTTGATGCTGTCTATCAAGTGAGATAAGAAACAACAACACAATTTTGAATTATGAATTACATTACCCAATGTGAGTTTTGAATTACATTCTACACTCTGTCTTTTTCCTTTGCCCACTTCTTATGTGAATATCTTTCACAATCTCTCTCTTTTAAATGCACATTTCCTGTGTGTCTGTCTATCGCAGTCTGTCTCCTTTCACTGCAAGCTTTATCTGTGACCGACTTCTGTCTCCTTTCAACCCATACTTTCTATATGTCTGCCTTCTCTCTTCTTTCGCTGCAAACTTTCTCTTTCTGATTTCTCAAACTGGCAAATTTCTCTACATATCTGTCATATATATATATATATCTATGACAGATAAGTAGAGAAATTTTCCAGTAGCTCCATATATATATATATATATATATATATATCTGGCAATATCTGTATATATAAGAACATTATTTTAAAGTCAAAGTTCATTTTTTCTCATAATTTCGACAGTTCATTTTTGAATAGATGGATGCACACATTTATCAATACATTGGTCTTTCACTACTTTGATCATTACAAAATAAATATATTCTGGAAAAGTGTGATAAATCTCTCGAGTCACAAAAAATATTCAAGACAGGCCGCGGTTTGGCCACCCCTGTATTAATAGAAAGTGAGAAAGTTGTTAAAAAGCATTTATCAAATTGAGAAATTAAGAAACTTGCAAATTAAGGCACTTGTATGGATATGCACAAAGATTTTTTTTAACCAAAACACAGATAAAATAAATTATAAAAAATAAAAAGCATTCAGAACTTTTTACAATAAAAAAAAAATACCCTGTCCTCCCACACATACATGTCCTGAATTTGACCGTGATTGAATTTCAATCGTGGACCAAACAAAAAAAATCTCCTTATCACAAGACACTCGACAATTTCAAATACAATAAAAAATAAACTCTAAGAAAAGCATTTTTTCAATTCCTACTAATAGTTCACACTCTCCCTATATATATCTTGTTCAAATTTTCAATCGTTCATTAAATACTTTTAATTCATCCACTCACATTCAAATACATTTTTTTTTTGAACTTGTAGTGGATGACACTGGATGTTAATGCAATTTCTTTAAATATTAAGTCCCCCATTAAATTTAAAGAATTATGCTTTAGGTTAGAAAAATAGAAAGCGAAATAGAATATAGAAAGCGAATTTCCATTTTGCCACTTAATAGTGAATTCTGTCATATGTATATACATATTAATATTAATTAATTATTTAATAAAAATAACTAAAATAATATTTTTCTTTGTTGACCTAAGTAGGAATTGACTTTAAAAATTTGTTCAATTGCTTCTATTAGTTCCCACTCTCCCTATGTTATATTTATATATCTTGTTCAACTATTAATTCATTAATTAAATCTAATTAATTATGCTTTGGGTTAGAAAAATAGAAAGCGAAATAGATAATAGAAAGCTAATTTCCATTTTCCCGCTTAATATTGTGATTCTGTCTTATGCACATATATATTTATAATAATTGTAATTATTTATTGAAAAGTAACTAAAATAAAGTTTTTCTTTGTTGACCTAAGTAGGAATTGAATTAAAAATTTTTTTATATTACTTGTTTAATGCATGTAGCTTTCAAAAACCGAAACAATCGCCTTCATCCAAGCATTCAAGGACTTGGACTGCCCTCAATTAAAGATCTCCCTCTCTCACTCCAAAGCGAAACCTAAATAGTTCATTATCCCTAATTCAGCGGCCGATGAATCATTCTTCCTCCCACGCACTCCCACCACAATGGAAGCCTCTGATAGATGCGGAGGATTCCGACGTCTGCTGATGCACAGAATTGAAATCGCTCCTTGAGTGGGTGGTTGGCCCCAAAGAAAACATCGGAGGTGTTGCTTTCCAACAGATTGGGCAATGAATATTTTAATTTCCATTTCCACATAAAGTGTCTCAAACAAGAATCTTAATTCTGTTGAAGTGGGTGTGTTAAGATGTTGGCTATTTGGAAAGTTTCTTTTGCAAGGAATATTCTTTTTATGGATGTTAGTATAAAGCTGATTTGGATAGAGGATGCCTGGAAGATATTCAGTTCCGAACCACTACAAACATCCATGTTACAGCCAGGACTCGAACGATTCTTTTTACCATTATAAGCTGATTTGGATAGAGGATATGTGGAAGATATTTATAAAACGGAAAAAAAAATGGATATAAAAGCAGAAATATTCGTTTAGCAGAAAAATTGTTGAAACGGAAAATGGGTAACCTTTCTAACTCATTACCCTTTAACTTGTATTAAGGTATAATGGGATATTAAAGACACTAGAAGCAAAAAGTGGCACGAAGGGCACTAGGACCACTGTAGAACCATCATTTACTTTAAACCGAGACTCGATTCAATCCTAAATCCGGTGCGTTCAAAGTCGAATAAGGATCTCAAATTGAGATTCGAACTGAGTTCTTCCTGTTCAGAAGCCCAAGGCTGAATTCCTTGACATAAAGGAAGTCTGATGGCCAATTGGCTGACGCTCTGGTCTTTGGTACCACTGATTTAGGTTTGAATCCTGCGATGACATGGATGCTTGTGAGTGGTTCGGAATCCCCATTAAATTAATTAAGGAACTTGTACGGATATGCACAAAGATTTTTTTAACCAAAAATACACATAAAAACTAATAAGCATTTAAAACGTTTCATAATAAAAAAAATATTTCCAGGAAGAAATCTCAATTTGATCGTGATTGAATTTCCAATCGTGTACCAAACAAAAATCTGCCTATCACAGGACACTCAACAATACAACACAATTTCAAATACAATAAAAATAAACTCCAAGAAAAGCATTTTTTTAATGCAGGTAACTTCTAAAAACCGAAGCAATTGCCTTCATCCAAACATTCCAGGACATGGACTGTCCTCAATTAAAGATCCTCCTGTCTTCCAAAGCAAATCCTCAATAGTTCATTATCCCTGATTCAGCGGCCGATGAATCATCCTTCCACCCACGCACTCTCACCACAATGGAAGCCCCTAATGGATGCGGAGGATTCCGACGTCTGGTGACGTCTTGAAAGCTCTCCTTGAGTGGGCGGTTGGCACCAAAGGAAACATCCGGAGGTGTTGTTTCAGAATTGCTTTCCGACAGATTGGCAATGAATATTTTAATTTGCATTTCCATACAAAGTGTCTCAAACAAGAATCTTAATTCCACCGAAGTGGGTTTGTTAAGCTGTTGGCTATTTGGAAAATTTCTTTTGCAAGGAAGATTCTTTTTACCGATGTTGATTTGGATAGAGGACGCATGGAAAATGTTCAGTTCACCAGACATTTAAAAGAGTTTAAAACGGAAAAATGGGCATAAAAGCAGAAATATTCATTTAGTAGAAAAATGGTTTAAACGGAAAATGGGTAACCTTTCTAACTCATTACCCTTTAACCTGAATTAAGATATAATGGGATATTAAAGAGACTAGAAGCAAAAAGTGGCACTAAGGGCACTAGAGCTACTGTAGAACCATCATTTTACTTTAAACTGAGACTCGAGTCAATCCTAAATCCACTGAGTGCAAAGTTTAATAAGGATCGCAGATTGGGATTTGAACTAAGTTCTTCCTGTTCAGAAGCTCAAGGTTGAATTTCTTGTTATAAAGGCAGCCTGATAGAAAATTGGTTAGAGCTCTGGCCTTTGGTACCACATGATTCAGGTTTGAATCCTGGTAATGACAAGGACGTTTGTTAGTGGTTTAGAATCTACATTAAACTTTAGGTCCCGGTCTAATTAGCCTAAAGTGTGCACAAGATGATCGTAGAGCGACGAACCACACCAAATCTTACAGTCATATAAGACCGACACATGCGGCTAAAAGTGAATTCCGAACCACTTCAAGCATCTATGCCATCACCGAGACTCGAATCCGAAATCTGTGGCACCGAGCGCCAGAGCGCTAGGGGTCAATCAGGCCCCCTTTGTTCTTCTATGTACAGATTTTTTTCAACCAAAATAGAGATAAATGAAGCAATAAAAATTAATAAGCATTCAGAACATTTTATAACAAAAAAATACTTAGTCCTCCCACACATACCTGCTCTCAATTTGACAGTGATTGAATTTCAAATCGTGTACCAAACAAAAATCTGCCTGTCACAGGACACAATAAATAAAGACAGGACAAAATACAATGCAATTTCAAATACAATAAAAATAAACTCCTAAAAAAGCATTTTTTTAATGAATGTAGCTTTCAAAAACCGAAGCAATCCGCCTTTATTCAAACATTCCAGGACTTGGAGTGTCCTCAATTAAAGATCTCTCTCTCCCTCCAAAGCAAATCCTAAATAGTTCATTATCCCTAAGTCAGTGGCCGATGAATCATCTTTCATCCCACGCGCTCCCACCACAACGAAGCCCCTAATAGATCCGATGTCTGGTGAAGCGCAGAACTGAAAGCGCTCCTTGAGTGGGCGGTTGACACCAAAGGAAACACTGGAGGTGTTGTTTCAGGATTGCTTTCCAACAGATTGGCAATGAATATTTTAATTTGCATTTCCATACAAAGCGTCTCAAACAAGAATCTTAATTCCACCGAAGTGGGTTTGTTAAGATGTTGGCTATTTGGAAAATTTCTTTTGCAAGGAAGATTCTTTTTACCGATGTTATAAATCTGATTTGGATAGAGGACGCATGGAAAATTTTCAGTTCACCAGACATTTAAAAGAGTTTAAAACGGAAAAATGGGCATAAAAACAGAAATATTCGTTTCGTAGTAAATTGTTTGAAACGGTAAATGGGTAACCTTTCTATCCCATTATATTCTAACATGTATTATGGGATAATGGGATATTAAAGACATAGTGTCTTTAATATCCCATTAAGTGGGGCACTAGGGGTTCTTTAGAACCATTATTTAGTACGAATCGTTCATTGCACTTCTACTACTGCTACACCACATCACTATGCCTAGAACTGAGTTGTACCTTTACAGTTTGGAAATGATGTAGGGGAGGGAAGTCTGATTAGGCTCTGTGACGTTCATAAGAGAGAAGGACCAACGACTTAAAGTGGATTCCGAACCACTACAAACATCCATGGCACCACAGGGATTCGTACCCTGGGGTATAGAGTGCCTACTCGGCCACCACGCCAGGACTCGAAAGCGAAAACTGTGTCACCGAGCGCCAGAGCGGTCTTGGGCCAAAGAAATTAGTAATTGCCATTCAGGCCCAAGAAACTTGTAAATTAAAGAACTTGTATGGACATGCACAAATATATTTTTTTTTAAACCAGAACACAGATAAAAGAAATTATAAAATTAATAAATATTCAGAACATTTAACTATAAAAAATATTCATTCTCACACATACATCTCCTCAATTTGATCGTGATTGAATTTCCAATCGTGTACTAAAAAAAAAAAATCTCCTTATCAAAAGACATTCAAAAATACAACGCAATTTCAAATACAATAAAAAATAAACGCCAAGAAAAGCATTTTTTTAATGCATGCAGCTTTCAAAAACCGAAGCAATCACCTTTATCCAAACATACCAGGACTTGGACTGTCCTCAATTAAAGATCTCTCTCCAAAGTGAATCCTAAATAGTTCGTTATCCCTAATTCAGCGGCCGATGAATCATCCTTCCTCCCACGCACTCCCACCACAATGGAAGCCCTTAATGGATGCGGAGGATTCCGACGTCTGGTGACGTCTTGAAAGCTCTCCTTGAGTGGGCGGTTGGCACCAAAGGAAACATCCGGAGGTGTTGTTTCAGGATTGCTTTCCAACAGATTGGCAATGAATATTTTAATTTGCATTTCCATACAAAGTGTCTCAAACAAGAATCTTAATTCCACTGGAGTGGACTTTGTTAAGATGTTGGCTATTTGCAAAATTTCTTTTGCAAGGAAGATTCTTTTTTTACATATATTATAAAGCTGATTTGGATAGAGGATGTGTGGAACATGTTCTGTTCACCATACATTTAAAAGAGTTTAAAACGGAAAAATGAGCTTGAATTGCCGAGTGTGTAGCTCTCTGGCCTTTGATACCACAGGCTTCAGGTTCGAATCCTGGGGAGGGATGGAACGTTGTTAGTGGTTCGTAATCCATGTTAAACTGTTGGTCTAATGTGTGCACAAAATGAATGTAGAGCACCAAACCTTGATATAAAGATAATTAAGTTAGAAACTCAACAAGTACAACCTATAGGAAACTTCTGTGCCTTAATCAAGGTAAATTCGTAGACTGGAATGTGCTTCTCTTGGATATGAGATTTAGGTTTGATTTGGTTTGTCACCCTATGGTCATTTTGTGCACACGAGGAGTAAAGAGACTAGGACCACCAGTTTAGAGTGGATTCCGAACCAGTAACAAACATCCATGCCATCGCCAGGATTCGAACCTGAAGCTTGCGACACCAAAAACCAGAGCTTTTGCCACTTGACCACCAGACCGCCTTGGATACGGGGAGTCATGCATGACCTGCTACGCTGAAGCCCATTATAAACAAACACTTCCTAGAATGGCATCTGGGAGTTGGCATCGTCCTCCTCTGGGAATTCCCCAACGTCTTACCAACCTAAGGATCTGTTATGTCCCTTCCCTGCATAGACACTGGATATTTCTATTCGTTTCGTTAGCTGTATTTCGATTCAAGTTATTCTTGGTCGCAAGTGGACTGATGACCAGTTGGCTACCAGCCCTCTGGCCTTTGGTACCACAGGATTCAGGTTCAAATCATGGCTGTGACATGAATGCTAGTGAGGGGTTCGGAATCCACATTAAACTGTAGGTCCCGGCCTAATTAGCTTAAAGTGTGATATGATGATGACAAAATAACCGTAGAGCGACAAACCAAACCTAACCTTAATACAAAAATAAGTAAGATCGAAAATCAACAAGTAATACCATATCGGAAACTTCCATGCCTTAATCAGAGATAAATTCGTATGTTGAAATGTACTTCTCTTGGATACTACCAACCTAAGCATATACTTACGTCCATTCCCTGCATAGACACTGAACATTTCATTTCCTTTCGTTAGCGGCCTAATAACCAATTGACTAGCTCTCTGGCTTTTGGTACCATAGATTTCAGGTTCGAATCCTGGCAGTGGTAAGAATATTTGTGAGTGGTTATCCACGGAATCGAAGTTAAGCTGTATGGGGCGGTTAAATTAGCCTAGTAAAGTGTGCACAAAATGATCGTAGAGCGACAAACCAAACTTTGGTCGAAAATCCAAGTCGTTATCCTCCAAACTGTCCTGACCCACCCAAGTTAGAAATAAGATAAATGAATCTGTGTAAATTCAATTCAAACACGATGCTACAAATACGAAAAAGCATGCTTTATAAAGTGTCCACAACAGCGCCTATAATCCACACATCTCCTGCTGCAAAGCCAGCTGCTGGCATTGAGCAATCGAGTTCATCCCTCATAACTATATAATGGGAAACTAATTAAGCCACAGATTAGTTAATCAGTGTTACTACACAACGTAATACAGCAACACGATTGTTGAAATGAACTTGGTTCATCATAAAACATTTCACATCTCATGAAACGGAGATTTAAAGATAAACAATAAATAGCGTCATGTTTGAGATTATTTATTTGGAATTTTATAAAGAAATGTATATTGTGTAGCATTTTTTTCTCACGGGAAGACTTTAGGTATTTCATTCCCAAGAGAGAGTTATGTTATTTGAAAAATATATAATAAACTCATCATTCAAATTTAAGAGCAGACGAGCTTTATTGTGGGTAGTTGTATTACTTGCAATTAGTGTTTGTAATAATAAGAACAACCTGTCGCACAAATCTGATAGCAGATATTCAGTATCATATATAATAGAACTCAGAAAATTAACGATTGTCTGTGTGACCTTCATAGGTCGAAAAATCTACAGATTGAATGTGAACAATACTATGAGTTGTTCCATTGTGTTGGGTGATAGACTACGAGATGAGAAATGTCTACTCCATGCGAAGTGAGGGAAGCTGCCCCCACTTGGTGGATTGTCTTAAAAGGAAGTTTATTTTGGTGAAGAAGAGAGACAATCCTGCGACGAATCGACCAGAGGTTTTTTTTCTGTGAAGTGACTGAATAGACCAGAGTTTTCCGCCGGATTTCAAATTGAGTCCCTTGTGGTTTCATGTATCATGCCGTGTGATAGTTAAGGTCTGCATTAAGGTCTGTATTGTCGTGTGATAGTTAAGGTCTTAAGGTCTGTATTGTAGATTCGAGAATTTCCGTCCTAGGAGTAAACTGTACTTTTGTATCTAATCCGTATATCTTTAATTTTTATTTTTTGGCGGAGTTCTCTCTCTCTCTCTCTCTCTCTCTATATATATATAACGTTTATAAATAAAATTTAAAGCGTTCCCATGAACCTGAAAGTGACTCTCTTCTTGTTGCCGTTTTAAGTCTAGTGTAGGTCGAGACGTTACAATAGTATTTAACTTTCTTACATTACCTTTTCAATTACTATGCTTCTTTTTTATATTATGTTATTTCTTATGGCATTGAGACAAATCCACATTACATTAAATGAAATTTAATTTTTACGCTTATGAAATTAATATTTGAATAGAAGTATTATAAATTTGAATTTGGGGTGACATTACTACTTCTTTTAGAGCTATGAAGACACCAATTTATATTTTTATATAAGGGAAACACAAGGGAAAAAAAGCCCTCTTTTTTTGGTGGAAGAGCAATTTATAAACAATTTTTCTACAGGTAGAATTTGGGAAAAACGTGATTTCTATTCTCGGAATCAAACCTGTGAAGAAACGTTTCGGTGAAGAGATTTAGTTCCTTATGAAATTAACATATAGAAGGTTTTCCATCATTTCCCAATTTTGATTATTATTGGTTTAATATGATCATCATTATTTAGGAAACTAGACTACACCCACGAAGGACTGACGAGAACTGCATCCCATTTAGGTGATAAAAGAGGGAAAATCTGAGAATTTTCAGCCAGGCAATCTGAATGGTAATGCGGGACATCATCAGTCAGTTGAAAACATTGCGTTGGTGATGTTTTCTTCAACAATGATTTCAAGTAGAGTCGTATACAATTTTCTTGCAGCTATATATCAGTGAGCCTCATGACATATTAATGTATACCAAGAAAAATTCAGTAGATGAAAAATGACAGTAGATGAAAGAAGAACATTGTCATCCGGAATGACTTTTAAGGGTAACTGCCCTTTACTTATGTGTCTTATTGGACACCATTAGCCAATCTCGAACTCTTCAACTGAATCAGTACCATAGTGTGAAGAATATAAGAAGAGGTCCATAAGAGGTGAAAAGAGGACTCTACTGACCCCCTGTGACGCAACTTTTTAAAAATGTTTTGAAAATCACGTTCTAGACACAAGAACAGCTTTGAAATGTTCAAGATGGCTCAGTTGGGTGCATCTGTCCTGAAATCGCAACTCGATCCATCACCCACGCGACAGAAACTTTTCACCTCAGTTGAAGTGGGGGCGAGCACCCCCTCCCCGGGCAAGATCAGCCGATCGATCTCGGAAGGCCCGGTGTCCACCCACGCATCTGTTCGTTCTTTTCGCACACAGGTGGTCGAGCGGCAGCCAATGGGAGCTTGGGTTACCTGGGCGACCCCCCTTCACCCTACCTCCAACCCCTTCGTTCCCGGGGCTTCCACCGGGGGATGCTTCATCGCCCGCCAAAATGCCACTCACTCGTTTTTGGGGAAAGAAGAGTCCAGAAAGTCTGCAAAAGTTGCATCTCCAGAGATTGAGGGTAGTTTAAAGTGCGTGGTTGGTTCACACTAATAACTTAGTAACTTAATGATTATGATTCAAGTTAGCAAATTGAGCATTTACGATTCTGGTAGGTTAAATATGAATTATCAATAGAATCTCAGCAAAAGTTGCATCCCCAGAGGTTGAAGGGGTGAGGGTATTTTAAATTGTGTGGGTGGTTCACACTAAAAACTTAGTAACTCAGTGATTACGATTCCTGTTAGCAAATTGGGCATTTACGATTCTGGTAGGTTAATTTTAAATTCGATAGAATCTCTGAAAGTACAAAAAGTCAACTAGTTGAACATTAGAAAAAAATAGCCCATGGCTTCATCTTCTGTGGTAATTGCATTTAAAGTTAATAAATACTAAAATGAATGTAGAAATTGACTTATAAGTAAAGTTTAAGAGGCCACTGTAGTTGCAATTACAAAGGAATACGCTATGTCATTGATTAGCAGTGTGCACGGATTCGTACTCTTTTATTTCCTGATTGGCAGCAACGTTTTCGGATTCATTGAGACCATATTGAAAAAGTTGAAGGAAATTTTTTTTTCATAGTCTGCAAAAGTTGCATCCCCAGAGGTCGACGGGGGGTGAGGGTTGTTTAAAGTGTGTGGGTGGCTCACATTAAAAACTTGGTAACTCAGTGATTATAATTCCAGTAAGCAAATTGAGCATTTACGATTCTGGTAGGTTAAATATGAATTATCAATAGAATCTCTGCAAAAGTTGCATCCCCAGAGGTTGAGGGGAGAGGGAATTGTAGCATAATGAGTGTGAACTATGTTGCAATTACAAAAAAATATTCTATGTGGTTGCTTAGCAGTGTACTCTTTTATTTCTTGATTTGCAGCAAAATTTTCGTATTCATTGAGGCCCCATTGAAAAAGTTGAACTAAAGCTTTTCTTCATTATCTGAGTTTTATCAAAGTCAAAAACTATTTTCCCTCCAATTAATTTTGTCAAGTTCATGACGGTTAAGAACTGTTGCTAGAAAATTTGGGTTTTGGCTTTTGCAAAAATCGGCAGTGTCATCCTCATAAATGGTTATGAAAATTTTTGGTTTAGACACTACCGGTTGGGAAAAGCTTGTTACCTGATAGGCCCATTTAATAAAATTAATTTTCAAACAATTATTTAATTATAACATTCAGCTTTCGCTGTGAAAGTTCAGCTATATTTTTTTTATCAAATAGAGTTGTAAATTTTTTATAAAGCAGAGCAGAGTCGTCTTAGCAACTCACTGGAGCGCAGTTAATATGTATTGTTTAAGGAATGCTTATATACTCCTAAACTTAGATTCATTATTCATTAATAGTGTTCTCGTGCATCATTAATTATCAATAGCCCAGGGTGGGCCAAGATTTTCTTTTGAAGAGATTTTCATGCACTCCTCAGGGTGACAAGGGCCCACCAATTCTTAACCTCCAGTACAGCAAAATCTTTTTCAATTGCGTCTGTCCATCGCAACTTGGGTCGTTCACTTCCTGTTTGTCCCTGTGGCTTTGCCAAAACGAGCCTTTTCACAGAGTTTAAATCCTTCCTTCTAAATGCATGAGCAGCCCAGTTTAATCTATGGATCTTAATGAATTTTATAATATCTGGGTCTTTATAACATTTATAAATTTCTGCGCTGTACTGTCTTCTCAAACAATCACTTCCCCTAATACCTTCAAGAATATCCCTTAAAATCTTCCGCTCCAATAGACCCAAATGGGCCTCATCAGATCTTGCCAAAGTCCAAGTTTCAGAGCCGTAGACCAAAATAGGTCTAATAAGGGTTTTATATAACAATAATTTATTTTTTCTGCATATGAACTGGGATTTAAACAGATTTCTTAACCCCCCAAAAGCTTTATTAGTAGTATCATGTATCATTACAATAATATAATTCACTTCATAAACAAATGCCTATTTAATACCAGTATTAGATGATTGTAATTTGTGAAGTTAGATCAACGTGAGGACTTCACTAACATGAACGGAAATCAGACATAAATTTCTAAAGAAACGGAGGGGGTAATACATCAAAACTAATTTTTTAATTTTATTAATTTTTTTAAAAATACTTTTTAAATTAAAAAAATTTTTTTTTTGAAAACGTTGTTATTATTTTTCTTTAAAAACTAAAAAAAACGTGATTGTATTTTTTAAAAATAGGGGAAAAATAAAAAATAAATTACTTTTCTTGTGGTAGTCCTAGGCCATTATTCAAATATTCAGATATACAAGAGAATCATTTATTTATTCAAAAAATGAATCATTTGTTGAAATAACATTCATTCATATATTCAATTTCATTAATCAGATTCAATACATACGTATATGTGTATGTATATTGTTGTTGTTGTCGTATCTCTCATGGAAGGAAGGAAGAGGGGGGCAGCTTCTATTGTGATGGAACACCCGTAGATAGAAGTCTAACTTCTCCTCCTTGTCGCTGAAGAAGGAGGGTAGTGCCTACCGGGAGGACTTTTAGGGAGCACTACCCCTCTTTTGTGTATCGTATGGGAGCATGTATATATATATACATGCAACAAATAAGTTTGAATTTGTTTCGTTTGCTCCAGAATCAAGAAGTTTCCAACTGTTGAATTGTTTCTAGAGGGGTGATAAGCGACTAGCAACTCTTCTCCCCATAATGTTCCAAGCATGTTCTATTGGGCTTATGTCTGGGGAATATGCTATTCAATTCATTCAAAGGATTTCTTCGTCGAAATGGACTTGCCCATTAGCCGAGCACGATGTGGCCTGACTCATTGTTATACATGAGATTGAATTCATTCCTGATTGTTGCAACTTAAAGGGCCATAATAGATCTGATGATCTCATCCTTATATCGCTGATCAGTTGTTCTTCATTCCTGATATTGCACAGATCGATGCGGCCATTGATAGAAATGCCGGCCCAGACAATCTGGTTGTGTACTAGGACGGCTGTGTACTAGGTTATCTCCAGATGAGAATCTGCCTATTATTTGGTAGGCAGATTCTCATCTGGAAAATCTTCGATGAACATTTTATATCATGGTAGTATACTGAAACAAGATTCGTCCGTGAAGAGCATGTTGGTGTACGTATCTCTTCCCTATCTGAGAGGCTTCTGTGTGCACATCTTTTGGTGCAGAACGGTGGTCCTGAATCAACGAACGCAATACACAGATCTGCTAGCATATAAACCCATGTGTGCCGGCTTCAAATAGTTTGAGCCGAAATTCTGATACCAGCTGTCTGATGTAGCAAGGTGCTGTTTTAAAAAAGTGGCTTTCATAGTGCGGTTTCTTCTGGCCGTTGGTGTTAAATACCAAACCTGGTTTATTGTTGTTGTTGTATACGTACGTCCTTCTCCCAATCTTCGATGAACATTTTCGGTTTCCATAGTTTGGAAATGACACTTTGAGAAACTCCTAACACTTCCGCTACAACGAATTGCGTTTGTCCCCCTCTATAAACGACCGATGTCCCTCCAGGTTACCGATTCAGCTAAGTTATCTTTCTCAGACATCGTAGTTACTGTTACAAAATATTCAACGTGTGTGTCAGTTGTTTTTAATCTCCTCCTACAGAAGGAAATGTTGTAGGTCACTTTTCACTGCTTTAAAATGCATAGTTTTTGACGTCACAAACGAAATGTGCATATTCCCAACTTCGTGAACTTCGTTGCCACCATCCGTTCTAGTCCCTGAATCAACAGTAAGTGGGACAATATGTATAAAGTTCCTCGCGTCGGAATCGCACCAAGAAGCAACCAACTCCTTAAATTTGCTAATCAACCTGGTCTTGATATCATCGGCCCCAACTACTCCAACAAGGTTTAGTTACAACTTACCTCCACTATAGACCCTGTTCTAATAAAAAATTTCTGGTTCCTATTCAAGATTACATCTTTATCCTGACTTAGTTCAGCTCATAATCCTGTAGAAATATCCTTTAAATTCAACTACATTCCTCCTACGGACAATAATAACGTTAATACTAATTGGACACTTTCTACTATCTGCTCATTGAAACACATTCTCATCCTTTACTAATAATTAATTCTTCTAATATCCTGGACTTGGAAATTCGTAATTTCACAGATGACCTTTTAGCTGCTCATAAAAATTCTTCAAAACATTCTTATAGGAACAGAAATAACTACATTCACCCCAACGTCAAAAAACTTACTGATATCCGCAACAATGCAAAAAAGAACTGGAAAACTTCAAGAAACTCCAACTATAAAACAGTTCTTAGCAGGATCAATAAAAACATCAAAAAAGCCTTCAAAGACTATTCGGGCAAATTATTGAAAGAAAACTAAAAGATCTACAAACAGATAACATATCCTTCTGGAATCTTACTAAAAACTTCAACAGCTCTATAGCTAATATTTCTCACCTCAATAGTACCATTTCCAATGCAGTTAAAGATTTGGATAAGGCTGAACTCATAGAACAAAAACTCGAAAAACAATTTCAACTAATTCCCATTTCTGATCCTGCCGATGAAAACATGGGGATGCAAATCATCAATAACTTGTCTCAGAACAACTCTGATGATATCATTCCCCTTGCTTCTCCTTCTGAGATTGTGCAGATTGGTGCATCATCAAAAACACGAAAATTAAGTCGGCCCCTGGCCTTGATTCCATATCCAATAAAATTTTGAATAAGCTTCCCAATATCACTGTCATCAAACTTTGCTATCTTATAAATAAGGTTCTAGAACTCAAATACTTTCCCGACTCCTGGAAGACTTCAACTATCATCTCCATACTAAAACCTGGAAAAGATCCTACGAATCCAGAAAGTTATCGTCCAATATCTCTCTCGACACCATTTCTCTCTTGGTGAGAGATTTTCCTGTTTTTGGCAAGAACGAGACGCAAATATGGGTCATTACCTCTAATAGGCCTTCCGGAATCTAATATGCGCTTTTCATAACTGGTAAATAAGCTGTTATGAACATACATAAGTGTAACACGAGTACACCGATGTTAAAAAAAATTAATATTTAAGGAAGAATTGACTTAAAAATGTTTTTAGTTTTGATTATTCCGATTAGCATTCCAGGAACATTCAACATAAATTCTTGTCTAGACAGGGATTAGAACTCCTGAACTGGAGTCAGACATTTTGAACATCCAAGTTCAGCCACTTCCTTATTTTCCTTTTCGAGGAAGGAAGAAACCCTTAACTGAAGGAATAACAGGATTACGGCAGCCAATCCTTGATATAACTAGAGGAATAAACAAGGTCTTATCTTGGTGCTCTAATAGTAGAGTATTATTGTCGGCTTGTTTAGCGTTTAAATTTTTTTTGCCACTCAAACATTGAATTTCTCTTTAGGAAAATTTCTAAGTGACAGTAAAAGAAAAATATAATTACTGGGTTTCATTATGTTTTATCCCTTTTATAGCAACAGCTATTCAACAAACCAGAAAAAAAAATTTACAGACATTAAATACACACAAAATTCTGCGTTTCTATGTAATTACGAATGAAAATATTTCATGTATTCAAGGCATGTCAGTTATTATATTTTTTGTTTACAAATGCAGAAATTTCGGCAATTTTTTCCTATGAATTCTTGGATGGTGTTCTAGTTTCATTAAAAAAATTATGTCTACGGAATTTCAATTTATCATATTCAAAATTATTTTATGCCTTATTTCATAATTGGAATCTGTATCTCTAATATTAAATCTAATCTGCCTAAATTGACATTCTTAAACATAATTTGCTATTTTTGGAAGTTATTTTTGTTTTCCTTGTTGAGTGTTTTTATTGGTATTTTCCAAAAGAATTTATTATATATTTGTCAAATAGCGTACATTCCATTCTCCTGGGAGCGAAATGCCAACCCTCTTCTCTTAAGAAAATGCTATAGTATAAATAAGGAAAGAAAAATATTTAGATAAAAGTTCTTCATCTATCACCTTGTTTTCCCACGTAACATTATTGCCTAACGTAAAAACGAATCATTTTACTAGATTGATAAATGAGGAGTTATTACAATTATGAATGGTATGGTATAACAAATCATATCATGCAGTGCTTTAAATGCGAATTACTTAAACACCATTAAATTTTCAACCCAAAGAAACCAAAATGATTCCAAAAATAAAAGAAATAGTTAAGAAAAGTTGATAGAAATATTATTGTAAATCAAAGAGAGTTGAATTTTTGCATGAAAAAAAAATTCCATAATAAAAATAGGATTTCTATGTATTTCAGCACGCTTATGCTTACGCTGTAACCATTTTTTTTTTAGGGCTGTAGTTTTCTCTTAAGACACGTCCTTCGATGGCTCTGGAGTCGAGGAGATGCAATTTTCCAAAGGGAAAAATTTCGTCCTGCCATTCTGTAAACTCGCAGAAGAATATTTTCGAGTTGTCGCGATATTCTATCCGTTTCGCTTCTGCCTCTTATCTTGACCAATTTCTGGAAGTGGCTACTAGAATTTATTTTATTATTTGATTTGAAGGATTTCTGAAAAAAAAAAGGGTTCAGATTTTGCTATGAGTTTTTCTTCTCTGTAAAACTTAGATGGAATGCAAAAATAGCATTGTATTTTTAAGCTAAGTTTAAAGTTTGTTTCCACTAGATACTAAAATATCATGACCGATGACGACATCCAAAAGACAGCAGTAATTCTTAAACAACAGGGCTTCCAATTAGCTGGTGTTATACGTCAATTTTATCAAGCAGAAGCAGTTCATTTTTTGGATTTATATAAGGTAAAGCATTGGAACTTTCATAAAATCAAACCGCCAGTGGAAAATATGGTCCAGAAGTTGTATATTGTATACTTGCATATATATATATATATATATATATATATATACATACATACATATATGCAAGTATTAGAATGTATGTTATTTGGCAAATATTTCATAAACCCATATCTCAAATCACCTATAGTATACTATGAGTTGTTCCATCGAGATTGGGGATACACCACGAGCTGAGAAATGTGAACTCCTATGAGAAGTGAGGGAAGATGACATTTCCTGTTGATGGATTATGTTAAAAGGGGTTTTTTGACGAAGAGGGAGAGAGTTCTGCGACGAGTCGACCAGAAGTGTTGTTTTTCTTTTTTTCTCTGAAGTGACTGAATAGGCCGGAGATTCCGCCTGTTTTTCAAAGTGAACCCCTTGTGGTTTCGTGCATCACGCCGTATGATAGTTAAAGTCTTCCGCAGGCCATTGCATTAGATTCGTCGTAGACTCGAAAACTCTCAAAATCTCTGTCCTTGGAGTGAGCTGCTTTTGTGATCAAATTTAATTTTTTATTTCTTTGTATAATAACCCAGAGTTCATTATTTGTATATATATATATAGTGCTTGTAAATAAAAATTAAAGTGTTCCCATGATCCTGAATGTGACCTTCTTCTTGAAGCCGTTATATGTCTACTATAGGCCTAGACATTACAATATTAATATATATAATATAAAAGAAAAATTATATCTATATATAAATTAATCATCTCAAAAATTTATACGAGTGTATTATTCTTTACTAGTGAATTATTCTAAATACACTTGTAATGAAAGGAATTATTCTAAATGTTCTTCACAGATTTACATGAAATGTTAATAATAGAGCGTTCTGTAAATGGACACTTGTCCTATAGAAACAGAGCTTATTCTCTCCAAACTAGGAAGTTTTCCACGAATTTCTAAAGGTTCATCATGGCTGTCAGATGGGATTATGAAATCCGGGTCTAGAATTACTTTAATAACTTCCCTTAATTATACTCCAAGTCCGCTCTCCTCGTAAACCTCCTCGAATTGCGTTTGCTCTTCCGACTGCATCGGGTTCTCGGGTTTCGAAACCCCAGTGAATGACGGAAACACTAGACGGCAACAATTTAAATATTCGCAATCAAACCTCTTATTGCAATGCGGCTGCAATTCCTGCGACCGTCGCGTACATCAACTGTTACAGGAATGAATGCTTTAATTATTCAGTCAATTCGGATTTAGAGTTGAATCTTTGTTACTGGCCATCGTTTGAATATTCATGTTCACGATGTGCAGTTTACATGAGTTATTGTATTTAATAACGTTATACAGACAAAATAAGCGCATGGACAGTTTTCATTGGAGAATCAAAAAATGTTCAGTTATTGGACATTTATTTCTAAATTAGAGCTGAAAAATTTTATGTTGTTGTTGTTATTACTTATCCCACTTGGTAGTCATCTAGACCAAGCCCATGAGCCGTGTGGACTCATGGTTGAAGGGAAAGAGGGGATAGCTTCTGTTGTGATGGAACATCCATAGGTCGAAGTCTGTCTTTCCTCCGTGACGCTCTACAGTCATATGAGACTGGGATCTACAGCTTAAAGTGGATTCCGAACCACTACAAACAACCAGGGACCGCCGGGACTTGAACTCGAAACCTGTAGTAAGATCGGCCATGCAGGCCCCAAAATTTTATATTTATTATGAAACCGAAATACTATGGATTTAAAGATTTTTTCCCCCATTTTATATCTCCTGAGATCCGCATTAAATAACGCCGACAGTTCATAGAGACCTTGCTAGAGTGCTATCAGGAGTAACTGTCTCACAACTGCGTGTCGTATGGATCACAGTCAGGAATCTTTCATCATGATGTATGACTGTCAATGCAACAGTGCCTGTAAGTATTTCACATAGATTGACTGCCTGGTTCTAGGGTTCCTCACATACTATATAACAATGAGAGATAATTAGCACAAGCTCTTCCAGAACTACAAGCTCAAATGTGCATTTGGCTTAAAGTGCTTAACTGAAATGTGCTTAACCGTGCATTTGGAAATCAAATTTAAATTTTTATTTTTTAATTTTTATAAATAATAAATTATTATAATCCAGTGCTCTGTATTGTATATATATAGAGAGAGCTGTAATTAAAAATCGTTCCCATGATCCTGAAAGTGGCCCTCTTTTTGAAACCGTTATATGTTTAGTATAGGACGAGATGCTATAATATATATATGTATATAATATAAATGAAAAGTCATATCTATATATAAATTAATCGTCTCAAAAATTTATACGAGTGTATTATTCTTTACTAGTGGCCTATTTTAAATATACTTGTATTAAAATTAATTACTCTAATTACACTTGTTATGAAATGAATTATTCTAAATGCTCTTCAAAGATTTACACGAAATGTTAACAATAGAGCTTTCTGTAAATGGAGCCTTCTCATATAGAAACAGAGCTTATTCTCTCCAAACTAAGTAGTTTTCCACGAATTTCTAAAGGTTCGTCATGGCTGTCAGGTGGGATTATGAAATCCGGGTTTAGAATTACTTTAATAACTTCCCCTTAATTATTCTCCAGGTCCGCCTTTCCTCGTAAACCTCCTCGAATTGCGTTTGCTCTTCGACTGCATCCAGTTCTCAGGTTTCGCAACCCCACTGAACGACGGAAACACTAGACGGCAGCAATTTAAATATTCGCAATCAGCCTTCTATTGCAATGCGGCTGCTGCAATTCCTGCGGCCGTCGCCTACATCGACTGTTGCAGAAATGAACGCTCGAATTATTCCGTCAATTCGGATTTAGAGTTGAATCTTTGTTACTGGCCATCTTCTGAATATTCATCGTGAGTAATGAACAGTTTACATGAGTTATCGTATTTAATAACGATATACAGAGAAAAGCAAATGCAGGGATAATATTCATTGAAGAATCAACAAATGTTCAGTTATTGGACATAGATTTCTAAGACAGAGCTGAAACATTTTATGTTGTTGTTGTTACTTATCCCACTTAGTAGTCATCTAGACGATGGCCACGAATCCATATGGACTCATGGTTGAAGGAAAAGGAGGGGGCAGAAGTGATGATGCATCAGAGAGAATAAGGTGCTTCATCTATTGTGATGAAGCACCCGTAGGTAGAAGTCTGACTTGGCTCCATGACGCTGAATCTTTTAAAAGATAGGGTTGTCAGCCTTACTCTCAACGCTCTACAGTCATATTAGACCACCACCTACGGCTTAAAGTGGATTCAGAACCACTACAAACATCTGTGGCACAGCCGCCACTCGAACTCGAAGCCTGTGGCGCTGAGCGCAAGAGCGCTAGTCACTCGGCCATAAGACTCTTAGGATTATTGTCTACATTCATTAACTATGAATGTAGACGGACTATGGTTTCATGCTTGAAGGGGAAAAGGGAGCAGCTTCTATTGTGACGGAGCACCAATAGGTAGAAATTTGACTTGGCTCCGTGACGATCTTGCGGTCATATGAGACCGGGAACTACGGCTTAAAGTGGATTCTGAAACACTAGAAGCATCCATTGCACCGCCTGCACTCGAACTAGAAACCTGTTGTACTGAGTGCCAGAGCACTAGCCACTCGGTCCTTCAGGCCCCATTTAAATCTTTAATTTTCATTTTTTGTAAAAAATTATAATAATCTAGAGTTCTCTATTTGCATATATATATATATATATATATATATATATATATATATATATAGTGCTTATAAATAAAAATTAAAGTTTTCTCATGATCTTGAAAGTGGCCCGCTTCTTGAAACCGTTATTGGTCTAGTATAGGCCGAGGCGTTACAATATTAATATATAATATAAAAGAAAAATTATATATATTTATTAATTAATCTTCTCACAAATTTATACGAGTCTATTATTCTCTACTGAAGAATTATTCTAAATATACTTATAATAAAATGGATTATTCTAAATATACTTGTAATGAAATGATTTATTCTAAATGTTCTTCAAAGATTTACATGAAATTTTAACAATAACGCTTTCTGTAAATGGACACTTCTCATATAGAAACAGAGCTTATTCTCTAAACTAAGTAGTTTTCCACGAATTTCTAAAGGTTCATCATGGCTGTCAGATGGGATTATGAAATCCGGGTCTAGAATTACTTTAATAACTTCCCTTAATTATACTCCAAGTCCGCTCTCCTCGTAAACCTCCTCGAATTGCGTTTGCTCTTCCGACTGCATCGGGTTCTCGGGTTTCGAAACCCCAGTGAATGACGGAAACACTAGACGGCAACAATTTAAATATTCGCAATCAACCTCCTATTGCAATGCGGCGGCTGCAATACCTGCGGCCGTCGCCTACATCGACTGTTGCAGAAATGAATGCTCGAATTATTCCGTCAATTCGGATTTAGAGTTGAATCTTTGTTACTGGCCATTTTCTGAATATTCATCGTAAGTTATGAACAGTTTACATGAGTTATCGTTTTTAATAACGATATACAGAGAAAAGCAAATGCAGGGATAATATTCATTGAAGAATCAACAAATGTTCAGTTATTGGACATAGATTTCTAAGACAGAGCTGAAACATTTTATGTTGTTGTTGTTACTTATCCCACTTAGTAGTCATCTAGACGATGCCCATGAACCCGTATGGACTCATGCTTGAAGGAAAGGGAGGGGGGCAGCTTCTGTTGTGTTGGAGCATACGTAGATAGAAGTCTGACTTGCTTCAGTGACTCTCTTACAGTCATATAAAACCGAGACCTACGGCTTAAAGTGGATTCCGAACAATTACAGACATCCATAGCAACGCCAACCCTCGAACACGAAACCTGTAGCACCGAGATCCTGAGTTCTAGACACTCGGCCATTTAGGCCCCAAAATTTTACGTTTATTATGAAACAGAAATACTATGGAATTAAATAGTTTTATTCCATTTTATATGACTTGAGCTTCGTATTAAATAACGCAGACAGTTCAGACACGGGTCCTGGGAGACTTTGCGAGAGTACTATCTGGAGTAACTGCCTTATATTTGAGTGTCGTATAGATATCGCAATGAGAAATTTCCACCATGAGGTATGAATGTCAATGTGACAGCTCATGTAAAAGTCTGACATGGACAGACTGCCTGGTTCTATGTAAGCCAACCAAAGTGCTATTTTTCTTTTTTTTTCTCTAACCTAATTGAATAGGCCAGAGATTCCGTCTGGCTTTTCAAATTGAGCCCCTTGTGGTTTTGTTTATCATACCCTGTGATAATTAATGTCTTCCTCAGAACACGTATTTTTAGATTCGACGTAGACTCGAGAACTCTGAAAATCTCTGACCTTGGAATGAACTGTACTTGTGATTGAATCGTGCACTTTTGATGAAATTTAAATCTTTAATTTTCTTTTTTTTTGTAAATAATGAATCATAATAATCCAGAGTTCTAGATTTACATATATATATATATAATAAAAATTAAGGTGTTCCCATGATTCTGCAAGTGATTCTCTTCTAGAAGCCGTTGTAGCAGATCTAGTAAAGGCCGAGATGTTACAGTAAACTGTAGTTAATTGATTTAGATTTTATTTAGTACAAATCATTGTGAAGCAGTAAATTATTTATGATTTTTTTGTTTTGACAGTTGACGTAAAAACAAATATTGCCACGTGCTAACTTTATATGCAATATAAAATTCATTCTAATTAAGAACAGTACTTCTATTCCTTAAAGAACCAGTTTCAGTTACTTTGCAATTAATTTTTTCCATCTATTGATATGGCAGTCATTAACGCCAATTATGATTTTTATTCTGATCCATTTTTTACACTATCTTCTCTGTGATAACATCTATTTCTATGTTTTCAATTTTCTTTTTTACTTACAACTATTTACGGTTTAAGAATTGACTTTTAATGCTTAAATTTTTGTACTTTTTTTGAAAGTTTTGTACTAAGTGTTTTTTTTTTTTTTCTTTTTTTTTTTTTCGTATAACGATTTACATTTTTTCATTTAAATTTTTAAAGATTCGTATACGTTATAATTATTAATATTATTATTAATATTATCAGCAAATTATTACATTTGCTGTGAATTAAACAACTTGTGAATGAAATATTATAAAATGGATGATTTTCAAGGAAATTAATAATAATAATTATTTTTTTTCCCTAATAATGGGAAAACTTTTTTCTCTATTTTAGTATAAATTGTATTTCACACAGAATTAAATAATACTTGATTTAGATTCCTAGTATACACTTTTCTGCTGAATGTTAATTGAGAAACTTTCTAGAATCGAAATAAATGAGACCAAAATGATGTGAAATAAAACGAGGAGAGAACATTTGATCGAAATTTAAAATTCAAAGTGTTTCGTTTCCTATTTTAAGAAAAATAAAGGTGCACATTTTATGGAACCCTTACATAAAACACATCTGAGAAGTGTAGATACAGACAACAGAAGCCAGTTAACTGAGCTACCGTTGACAATTCTTCAATTCTGGAGATATAAAAGAAAAGATTCACTTATACGCTAACATGGTCTTGGTTGAAATTTTATGACTTCGTCCCTGAAGTTACGTCAATAAATCTATGTGCTGGACATTTTTTCCTATCAAAGAATAGTGCCCTATTTCAAGCAGGCGAGCTTGAAAAGTATCCTGGAGATATAAATATTTTATTATCCTATGAAATATTTCTTTACGTTTGCATTGTCTTTTGGTTCAATTCTTCACTTCAGTTCGAATCATTCTTCCCAGAAAAATAATCTTTGGTAGAATCTGTTGGAGAACATTGTTGTTTTTTTTGTATTTCTTTTAAACGGACAAAAAATCATGTAATTCGTAATATATAAGGACAATGGAAATGAATTCAACAGCAAATTCATTTCAACAGCAAATAACACAACATGTGTTATTTGCTGTTTTGAATATATTTCTGTTGGTTTCAAAACACAATTTCGTAAATCAATTTAGCTCATGGTTATTTTTCAGCTCACCATTTTTTTATTTTGTAAAATATTATGGTATTATTGCAAACCAGCTTTCAGAACAGTTTGGGAAAATCAATAGAAAATTCTGTGCAAGTATATCAATGGGGTAATTCACTTGTTTTAAGATAAAAATATGTAATTATTACTTAATATTTTTATTACTTAGCATTTATAACATTTTTTCATATTTTATTTGGGACTTAATGATAAATAATGCTTTTAACAAAGTCTTTCTTAAAGGTATTTTATTAAAGTAAACTAAAAATTCTTGAATTAATCTGTATAAGGTGAATCTATTGAAGAACCAGCAGTTCTTAGATGTCTTAGTAAGTGTTATAAAAACCCAAACTTCAAAGAATCATTACATTTCGACATAATAACTATTTTTTTCACGTCAGACGAATTTATTTTAATTAAATATTCTTTATAATGTGAATCTATTGAAAAATCAGCAGTTCTTTGATATCTTAGTAGGTATTAAATGAATCTAAAGTTCAAAGTAATATTATAATTCAACATAATAAATATTTTTTTCACGTCAGTTAAATTTGCTTAATGATCAGACTAAAAATTCTTTATAAAGTGAATCTATTGAAGAATCAACAATTCTTGTATTAGTGAGTGTTATAGAAACCCTAAGTTGACATAGAAAGTGCTATAAAAACCCAAAGTTCTAAGAAACATTATATTTCATAATTATAAATATTAAAATATTATTATTATATATATTAATAATAATATATTTTTATATATTATATATAAAATATTTATTCATATTATGAGAACTTGTTTAATGATCGGACTGAAAATTCTTTATAAAGTAAATCGATTGAAGAATCACCAGTTCATGTATTAGTGAGTGTTATAGAAACCCAAAGTTCAAAGAAATATTATAATTCAACATAATAAATATTTTTTTCATATTATGAGAACTTGTTTGATGATCGGACTGAAAATTCTTGAATTAATCTGTATATAATTATCTATCTATTGAATAAATTAAAACAAGGAAAGAACATTTGATGTTAACTGAGAAACTTTCTAGAATCGAAATAAATGAGACCAAAATTATATGAAATAAAACGAGAAGAGAACATTTGATCGAAATTTAAAATTCAAAATGTTTCGTTTCCTATTTTGAGATAAAAAAAGTGCACATTTTATGGAACCCTTACATAAAACACATCTGAGAAGTGTAGATACAGACAACAGAAGCCAGTTAACTGAGCTATCGTTGACAATTCTTCAATTCTGGAGGTATAAAAGAAAAAATTCACTTATACGCTGACATGGTCTTGGTTGAAATTTTATGACTTCTTCCCTGAAGTTACGTCAATAAATCTATGTGCTGGACATTTTTCTATCAAAGAATAGTGCCTTATTTCTAGAAGGGGAACTTGAAAAGTATCCTGGAGATATAAATATTTTATTATCCCATGAAATATTTCTTTATCGTTTGCATTGTCTGTTGGTTCAGTTCTTCACTTCAGTTCGAATCGTTCTTCCCAGAAAAATAATCTTATGTAGAATCTGTTGGAGAACATTGTTGTTTTTTTTGTATTTCTTTTAAACAGAAAAAAATCATGTAATTCGCATTAAATAAGGACAATGGAATTGATTCATCTTTAAAAAAATAAATGCAGACATGTGTTATCTGCTGTTTTGAATATATTTCTGTTGGTTTTAGGACACAATATTGTAAATCACTTTATCTCATGATTATTTTTTAGCTCATCAGTTTTTATTTTGTAAAATAAATGGTGATTTTTTATGGCATTATTGCAAACTAGATGTCAGAACAGTGACAATTAAATTTGAAAAATCACTAGAATATTCAGTGCAGGTACAACAATGGGGTAATTCGCTTGTACAAAGTTAACAATTCCTTTGTTTAAACTATGTAATTATTACTGAATATTTTTATTACTTGGCATGTATTAAATTTATTTTGTATTTTGTTTAGACTTAATGATAAATAATGCTCTTTCTTAAAGGTATCTTGCAGCCCGATGGCAATTAGTTATCACTCAGTTTAAATCAATTTAATCAACTTAAAATCAAATTAATTCGTTTGCCACCATTATTTTCTTGTGGCAAATTTTTAACAGAATCAGCGTTGCCCAGACTGCACCAGGAGGATTCTAGTAAACTTCGCGTATATAAATATCATCACAGGTTCCATCGAATATCTTCAGGAATCAAGTTCAAACAATCTATAGATTAATTACCCCAATTTCTAGCATAGCCCACACTCGGCCCTGTGAAAACATATGTTTTGGGAGGACTCAGGTTCAAATCGTCTTAAGGAAGTTGCTGCAGTCATTATCTTCAAAATGAGGAAACTTGGTGCCTATTGCGTCTCGCATCGACTGTCAATTCCGTGATAGGAGTTTTTTCTGGGTTTCTAAAATACGGCCAATTGGCTAGAGATCCGACCTCTGGTACCTCAGGCTTCAGGCTCGAATGCTGGCGGTGGCATGGATGTTCGTGAGTGGTTCGAAATCCACGTTAAACTGTAGGTCCCGGTCTAATTAGTCCAAAGTGTGCACAAGCTGAATGTAGAGCGACAAATCAAAGGTATCTTATTAAGGTAAAATAATAGTAAAATGAAAACTGTTTGTTACATTTCAATATAATAAATTTTTTTTTTTCATATTTTGATAAATAATCAGACTGAAAAGTCTTGAATTAATCTGTATGAGGTGAATCTATTGAAGAATTAGCAATTCTTAGATGTCTTAGTTAGTGTTATAGAAACTCAAAGTTGACCCAGTAAGTGATATAGAAACACAAAGTTGACTTAGTAAGTGCTATAGAAACCTAAAGTTCAAAGAAACATTAAATTTGAAAATAATAAATATTTCTTCATATCAGGTGAATTTGTTTAATGATTAGACTAAATATTTTTATAATGGGAATCTATTGAAGAATCAGCAGATTTTAGATTAAGACATCTAAGTCAGTGTTATAGAAACCCAAAGTTAAAAGAAACTATTTATTCATTACATTTCAATATAATAAATATTTTTTCGGATCATGGGAATTTTTTTAATCATCAAACTTAAAATTCTAGAATTAATCTGTATAAGGTGAATCTATTCAAGAATCAGCCGTTCTTAAATGCCTTCGTAGGTGTTATAGAAACCAAAGATGATCTAGTAAATGCTATAGAAACCTCAAGTTCAAAGAAATATTATATTTCAATACAATAAATATTTTTCCATATCAAGTGAATTTGTTTAATGATCAGACTTAAAATCCTTTATAAGGTGAATCTATTGAAGAACCAGCAGTTCTTAGTTGTCTTAATAATTGCTATAGAATCCCAAGCCATGTTAATTACTGAAATAAATAACGCAATACTATTCATTATTACGATGATTTTATAACTTCAATCTTTTGATAGATATGATGCATGAAAAAGAATTTTGCAGCTAATTGATGATAGTGATATAGTTTTATTTATAATTCGTTTTAGTAATTTCCTTATATTCTCCAAATTAGGTTGAAATAAATTGTTACGTGCTAAAATGTAAACTATCGAATTGCTTTATTCCCGCGTTTTAGCGGAAAAGATTCCAACAAATCTAATTTATTTAACATAAAAATGTTTTTAAAAAAATGACTGCACCAAAAAATACGTTCTCTGTTTTTATTTTTATAAGTTATATAAAGTAATGTTGAGCAAAGTAGACGGAAAATTTAACATTACTCAATCTCCGTTTACTTTGTGGTCTCACAAAGTGATTTTATACGAGTCTGGGATTCTTTTAAAGTTTTATGGCTGCAGAGAAGATGTTTTTATATATTTTCTTTCTAGATATATAAACATTTTATAGCTTTAGAAACTTTTTTTTGAAGTAGTTAATATTATTATTCATTCGAAAGAACCGTTTTGTCGTAATGTTAGTTGTAAAGAGTGCCCAAAAATTCTCGCAAGAGATCTTGCGGCAATTTTGGGACAACACGAGATATAGGCTTCAGGTTCGAATCCTGGCGGTGGCAGGGATGTTTGGGAGTGGTTCTGAATCCACATTAAACTGCAGGTCCCGTTCTGTTTAGCCCTCGTGTAGAAAGATTACCGTAGGGCGACTAACCAAACCAAATCGAGATTTATGTAGTTCAGGGCTTCGAGTTTATCCAGTGTGGCCTAAAGTTACGCAAGATTATTTGAGGATTTCTTCTTTCGGTTGAATTACAGGAGGATTTGAGGTTCAAATACGCTGGTGGCGTGCGTTGCAGTCACTGTTAAAAAATATGGAGAGAGCTTATAGTTTGTAAACTATCTTATATTGACAATCAGGCTGCCTAAGGAAAGAAAATACGGGCAGTTATCGCTAAATGTCCTTTCGGAAAGCGATGCCCCCTCTCTTCTTTGCTCATCGGTGGGCTGTTCGTAGACCACATACGTGCCACAAAAAAAAACCATATCAATACACTATTCAAAAGATAAATTTTAAACTTTAAGAAATTTTTTTTTTCTCAGATGCATGACATGCGCAAATCCTAGATGCTCAAACTGAAACTAGACTTTCTGTACCAGAAGTCTATAATGAATTCAAAATGCTTAGCATAGCACGTGACTTGATGGTGGCAAACTGTTAAGCATTAAGCACGCGCTGTACATAAATTCCTACAATAAAAAACACGCTCACGGGATAGCTTAAAATTGATAAGCGAACGGGAAAAAAATTAATCGTAGAAATTACGAAGGAAATAAGGAATAATGAATCGGATATTAATTAATATTCCAGAGAATAAATTTAATACGAGCAGTTATCCCTAAATGTCCTTTCGGAAAGCGATGCCCCTTCTCTTCTTTGCTCATCGGTGGGCTGTTCGTGGGCCCCCGATATGACACAAAAACATATCAATAAACCATTCTAAAGCTTAATTATTTTTCCCCTATTTTTAGTTACGTTACTGACTTCATATTGGAACAGTGATAACAGTGAAATTTTGGCATATTTAGAAACAACTGCTTGAGATGATTGTTAGAATGCAAATCAATTAATTCAACTTGCAAATCTGACCTCACTTGAAATCTTGACCTCACTTAAAATGCGCAGTCTGCCCAATGTGAGGTCTAATTCACCTATATTGGATTCCCATATGTCTGCTCCCCGAGAAAAAGATAACGTTTGTTGGCGCTAATCTACAGCTATCATGGCATCTGGCAAATCATGGTGAGGAAGCAATCAACCGAGTGGTCAGGGAGTTGGTACTTAAAACCAGGGCTGGCCAACCCAAGTGATCTTGCCGGCCACTTTGGAAAAGGCACCATAAATCCGCGGGTAGCACATAAAACTATATATCCCCATATTAGATTTAGACCCACAATAGAAATTTTTCTTAGGGATGAAAAATGGAAACATAATGAGTTATTTTTTGTTGTGTTTACTATTATGCTTACATGTAAACGTAGACAATATAATTTTTATTGATACTAAACGCATGTTGTAAAGAAATATATAACATTGAAAATAAAATATAAAAAATATAAAAATATCAGCGAAATAAAAAAAAAATTAAATCACTAAAAAATTGCTATTTTACTAGAACGATAGTTGCTTCTCCACTCTTTCACTTAGTTTTTGCAAATCAATCTCAATTTGGGTATTTGCACATCGTTATGGGTATTGCGTTTTTTGTGTTAGAGTCCTCTAGTTTAAAATAAAAAATTTACTATGAATTTTGATGTTAAAAAAATTTTCACTCCTTATCGTTGATTTTAAATAACACTATGTACTTCTTTTGTGAACATCTTGTAAAAACATATTATCATTATTTCGTAAATTTATTATATTTTACACTGAAGAGGACTAATATCTAGAGTTTTTTCCTACTATCATTGAATTAATTAATTAAATGATAGTATGAAAAAAAAATCTAGATACTAGTCCTCTTCAGTATATTGCATTAAAGACAGTCCTAGATAGATACTAGTCCTCTTCAGCATATTGTATTTAAAACAGTCCTGGATAGATACTAGTCCTCTTTGAGTAAATTGCATTAAAAACAGTCCTAGATAGATACTAGTCCTCTTTGAGTAAATTTTATTAAAAACAGTCCTACATAGATACTAGTCCACTTTGAGTTAATTGAATTAAAAACAATTCTACATAGATACTAGTTCTCTTCAGTATATTGTATTAAAAACAGTCCTAGATAGATACTAGTCCTCTTCAGTATATTGTATTAAAAACAGTTACACGTTCTTTACTAAATTATTTATTTTTTCCTACACCTAGGCCGTTTCATATGTTAAGTAACGAAATTCCCGTTAAATCGCCAGGGATCTGTCGGAACTTTGGGGGAAGGGTATCCAATGAAGCTTGCAAACACGAATTATTTGGGCCTCAGGTCAACTGAATTGTGGCGGCGACACAATTTGTGCCAGGTGGCCGAACCGTTTGATTGTGTTCGGTCACATAATCCCCGCTGTCCAATGAGCTTCGACAATTCTCAAACCAGATTTAATCGAGCCCACCGCGAAGCAAACCGTTATTCCATGACTCGTTCTCAGTTACGCATTACGAAAATGAGTTAATTGAACGAGACGGTGATTCGTTCCCGTTTTCAAGATTGGATTAAATTTAATAATTGGTTTTCCCGTTTTTGAAAAAGAGTGTGTCTGCATTTTCTCCTGCAGGAGGAATTCATTTTATTCATCGTGATTTGTATTTTAAATTATTATCAGGTTTGTGAACTATATTTTGAACTTAAAGTGTCTAAAGTCGTATGATATTAGTTTATTAGAGAGTTTAAAGTGAAATTTATTGATTGATTTTTTATAAAGCAAATTTGTCAAAAATAAAAAAATAGAGATTAGATTTCTACCGATGATATATTATACCGATGAAATTTAAAAAAAATACCTGTGGTTGTAGAATGTATCTTGCGTAAACAGTTGGACTGCTAGGAGGTAATTATTCGAACTTTTACTTTTACTACACGCAAATGTTTATTAGCTTCATAAAGTTCTACCAGAAGATATCTTCCTACCTCTATCGGGAATGATATTGAAACGTCTCGATCTATAACGGCTTCAAGAAGAGGGCCACTTTCATATTCATAGGAGTGCTCTAATTTTTATTTACAAGCATTATATATTTATGTATATATACAGAACTCTATTTACAAAGAAAGAAAATTAAGGACATAAATGGCACACAAGTGCAGTTCACTCAAAGATCGGAGATTTTCAGAGTTCTCGAGTTCTACGTCGAATCTAAATACCTGGCCTGCGGCAGACTTTAACTATCCCACGGGATACCACAAAATTAAAAGGGGTTCAGTTTCTAAAACTAGTGAAACCTCCGGCCTATTCGGGCACTTCAAAGAAAAAAAAATACTTCTGTTCGACTCGTCGTAGAACTCTCTCTCTCTCTTCTTCAACAAAAAAACCCTTCTTTTTAAGACAACCCGTCAATAGGGAGGCGGGGTCATCTTCCCTCGCTTCTCATTGGACTAGACACTTCTCAGTTCTTGGTCTATCACTCATCACTATGGAACAACTCATGGTATAGTTCATATTCAATCTGCAGTTGTTTCGACCTGTGAAGGTCGCACAGACATTCGCTAATATCCTGAGTCTATGACAAATCTAATTGCCTAGTCTGCAGCAGTCCTTAACGATCTCACAACGTGATTGACGAAATCACAAGGGGCTCAATTTGAAAACAGACGAAAAACTCCAGCCTATTCACTCACTTCAGAGAAAAATATCATCACTGGTCGACTCATCGCAGAACTATTTCTCTTCTTCACCAAAAATCTCCTTTAAAGACAATCCGTCAAGACGGGGAAGGGGAGCATCAGCTTTCCTCACTTCTTATTGGAGTAGACATTTCTAAGCTCGTGGTCGATCACCCATCACAATGGAACGACTCATGGCATAGTTCATATTCAATCTGTAGTTGTTTCGACTTGTGAAGGTCGCACAGACATTCGATAATTTTCTCATTATACATGATACTGAATATATGCTATTCGATTTGAGTGACAGGTTGTTCTCATTAGTACTAATTGCACGCAATGTAACTACCAACAGTAAAGATCGTTTGCTGTCAAATTTGAGTGATGGGTTTATTATATATTTTTCAAATTACATGCATTCTTCTCTCCTGAGAATGAAATGCCAAAACTCTTCTCGTTGGAAGAAAACTCTTCTCGTTGGAAGAAAATTCTACAATATATATGAACACACAAAAATAAAGTTGTTAGTCAATTTAAGATTGCTAAGAATAAATTCTTATAAAGCAAAGCATTATGATAAAAAAAAAACATGTTGAAAGAGACAATCTTCTCTTTTTTATTTTAGAGAAGATTGTGTTCTGCAGCATCTTAACGTTTTGCTTTATAAGAATTTATTTTCAGAAATCTTAAATTGACTAACAACTTTATTAAGTTTAAGTTAATAAGTTAAGGTTAATTTGTGTTTTCTGACTACTAAGTTATAAGTTGCTTTAACTATCGCAGCTTTTTGTGAAGCATCAATAAATGGCTGGAAATTAAAAATATATAAATAAAAATTTTAAAAAATACTGTAAACTTATATTTAAAATTAAAAAATATCGAATTTACTAAATATTGAAATTTGAACAAATAATGGGGAAATTCTGACATTAAAAAAATTACAATGATAAAAAAGAAATTTATGATAACAATAGAAAAATGAAAAAGAAGGAAAAAAGGAAATTAAAAGAAAAGGAAGATGAAATCCTAAGAATTTTGATCACCTGACATATTTGGAAAATTAAAAAAAATCAAAACTCATAAGACTTGAAAAATCAACTATAACAATTCATACCAGTTCACACGGACATATTTAGGAATTAACAATCAAGTTTTCCGATCACCATGTGATTATTAAATGTGATGTCAGAAAAAAAAAACTGAACTGCTGTATCCCACAAGATTAAGGAAATTAAAAGAAAAGAAAGATGAAATCCTAAGAGATTTGATCACCTGACAAAATTAAAATAACAAGACTTGAAAAATTTGTCAAAACATAAAAAAGACAATAAAAAAACAAAACTTGAAAAATCTACTATAACAATTCACACCAGTCATATGCACGTATTTAAGAATTATTAAGCAAATATACCGATCTCCATGTGATTATTAAATATGACGTCAGAAAAAAAAAATCGAACTGCTATATATCCCAAGTTATTGATACAAAATCCGATTCGTTTAAAGTGAGAGAGAGAGCAAGAAGAAGAAAGCGCTTCGTCATTTGCTTGGAAATCATTGTTTTTAGGAAATCACACTTATGTGTAATTAATTAGTTGTTTTCGTTCTGAGAAAACAACTAATAATCGGTGTACATAAAAACATGCCACGATTTGTTTAGTTTTCAGAGAAGTAAACCTCAGTATAAAACTTCATTTTAGACGAAAACCCCTAGATCAGGGCTTCTTAGTTCTTTTTCCTAAATACTCCCTTTTATTAAAAAGATAGAGGTCATGAAGCCATTTTTAACGAGGAAGAATAAAGCCCCGATCAGGATAATAGAGTGAGGATAATAGAAGTTTTGACTGAGAAATAATAGAAATGTTTACTTTACTATCTTATTGTCAGGATAATAGAAGACAAGGAACCCCCTTATTCTAAGAAGATCGAAGCCATGGATACTTTTTACTAGAAATGTGGCAACCACAGTCTTCTTTATGCAAGTCCATCTTTAGAAAAATAGAATCCACGAATTCCTTTTTTGCCATGAAGATAGAAGCTACGAAACTCCCTTATGCCATGAAGATGGACGTCACAGATTCCGTTTTGCTAGGAAGCGGGAATCCACGGATCCCTTTTCACCAGGAAGATAGAAGCCATGGAACTTTTTTATGCTAACTGAAAATGTCCCAAAATGGCCAGATTTAATTATTAAATCTGACATTGTATAATTAAATCTGACATTAAAAAATTACAATGGTAAAAAGAAAAATCATGATAACGATAGAGAAATGAAAAAGATGAAAAGAAAGATGAAATTGTGGGAATCTTGATCACCTGACATAATTGGAACAATAATTAAAAATATCAAAACCCACAAAACTTGAAAAATCATTCATACCAGTCAATATAATATTTAAGAATTAATAAGCGAATATACCGATCTTCGTGTGATTATTAAATATGACGTCAGAAAAAAGAAATCGAACTGCTATACCCCAAGTTATTGATACAAAATCCGATTCGTTTAAAGTGAGGGAGAGAGCAAAGAAGAAGAAGATCGCCATTTCTCGAGGCACAGCTGTTTTTTTCCATCTCAGAAAATCTTCTTCTCAGCAAACTGGATAAGGAGAAGGAAGACGTTTCCTCCTTCAGATCCCACGCCAGATATCTGGGCACGAAAAGGGAACAAATGTCGATTTTGGAAGGGGGTGGAGGGAAGGAAATGGAACGCTTTTCCGGTCCATCGATGTCTTCTTTTTTTTGTCCATCTCTGGTTCGGCAGTAAATTGAATTTAGAAATGGTTTCGAAAAGTATGCTTTTCAAACTTTGCTATGATCAACATGGTAAAGTTGAAACATCATTTGTTTTTAGGTAATCGCGATACTTATGTGTAATTATTTGATAACAATTATTTAGTTGATTTCATTCTGAGATTGATTCGTTGCATTGAACCTTAATTTTAAATAATCGGACTACATAAAAAGATGTTCAGTTTTCAGAGAAGAAAACCTCAGTTAAACTTTAAAAACTTTGTTAAGAACTTTCCAGGAAGATAGAAGTTCGTTCTAGACGAAAACCCCATATTATTTTCTAAAATTTTTATTGTTATCTATTTTCTAGATCAGGGATTCTCAGCTCTTTTTTCCTCAATAATCCTTTTTAATAAAAAGATAAAGGTCTTGAAGCCCTTTTTGCAAGGGAGAAGGAAGCCTCTGTCCCTTTATGTCAGGATAATAGAACAGAGGGAACTCTCGTATGTAAAGAAGATGAAAGTCACGGATACATTTTTTTTTACAAAGGTAGCAACCACAGTCACCTTTATGGAACTCCCTCTTAAAAATGGAATACACGGATTAATTTATTCCAGGAAGATAGAAAATACGTAACTGCCTTATGCCATGAAGATAGACATCAGCGATTCCCTTTTGCTAGGAAGATAGAAGCCACGTATCCCTTTTTTCCAGGAACATAGAAGCCACGTATCCCTTTTTCCAGGAACATAGAAGCCACTGAACTCCCTTATGGCATGAAGATGGACATCACGGATTCCCTCTTGCTAGGAAGATGGAAACCACGGATCCCTGTTTTCCAGGAAGATAGAAGTCACAGAAATTCCTTATGCCATGAATATGCACACCATGGATTCCCTTTTTCTATTAAGATGGACATCACAGATTTCCTTTTGCTAGGAAGATAGAGGCCACAGAACTTCTTTGTGCCACGAAGATGGGTATCACGTATTCCCTTTTGGTAGGAAGATGAAATATACCGACCCTTTTTACCAGGAAGATAGGAGCCACGGAACTGTTTTATGCCATGAAGATGGACATCATGGATTCGCTTTTGCTAGGAAGATGGAAGCCTCAGACCTCTCCTTAGCATACTATTTTTAATATTTATAGTAAAATTATCAAGAAAATTACTTAAATTATAAACAATTAATTGCGCTGTTTGCACCGACTACCTCTGACCTAGGCCCGACCACAAGCTGATTTACATATCGTGTTTTCAAAGACGCAAACCTCAACATAAAACCTTAGCTTGACTAAAATCTCAATATAATTACATATTGTTTTTCAAAACTTTTCTTGCAGTCTGTATAGTCAAAAGGTTCTTAACTCTTTTTCTCTATCAATCTCTTTTACTATAAGATAAAGGTCCTGATCCACTTTTTTCAAGGAAGATGGAAACTCTTGATCACTTCTGATAAATAATATTTTTAAATGTTTAAAATAAAGTTACCATGAATATAAGTTAGATTAAAAACCGCTAACTACACTCTTAGCGCTGAATATACTTGATCTGGACTCACCAACAAGCCGTTTGCAATAGTTCCGTGCTCAGTTTCTCTGTAATATCTCTAACCGGAATAGAATTGCTTTTAGAGATGAGTTCCCCTTCAAATTGATCCCTCATGACAAGCGAAGACTTGTCTGGAGACGTCAAAGACAACAATGTTACTGTGAGTCATTTGTTTAGTGAGAAGATAAATCTGATTTGAGTGATATGATTTCAGATGTAGAGGGTAATATACATAATTTCTGATGTAAATGATATATTTGTTTTATATGTTTTATATGTTTTCAGATGTAAATGATATGATATGATATGATATGATATGATATCAGATTTGAGTGATATGATTTCAGATGTAGATGGTATGATATGATTTCAGATGTAAATAATATGAAATGTTTTCAGATGTAGATAATATGATATGATATCAGATTTGAGTGATATGATTTCGGATGTAGATGATATGATAAGATATGAGATGCGAGTGACAAATCAGATAATTAGAGTAAATCTCTAGGTTATTTATAATGATGGATAATTTGAAAATTGTTTACTTCCCTCATTAACATTGGAGTATAACATGGATTGATTAGGGTAAATCTCATGGTTATTTTTAATAATGGATGATTTGAAAAGTGTTTACTTCCCTCATTAACATTATAGTATGACGATTGTATCTGGAAGATGAATTCAATGAAACAATTTCAAAGAAAGTCGTTTAGAAATAGTTTGAATGAAAGTTTCAACTACATATAAATGAAAGTACTTTTAAAGCAATTTTTTAATGAAATAATTTTATTCCTATGTACTTGTAACTAGATGTATAAATAGATCGAAGTATAACGATCGATTTATACGACATATAACTGATACAACATAAAACTAGAGACACATTACTCGACGTATAACTGAAGCACATATAAAACAGGCGACACATAAATGAAATTTTATAGTGAAAGTATTTATTTATGACCTTTATGTGTCTTTCTGGTATGAAATCTAAAGTCTGGACAGACAGTATTTGAACCAACATGTTTTTTTAAAAAAATATTTTCGAAGGAATGGATACTTCTACGAAAACACAGATAGGAATAACGAGATTACTAAAAAGAACGTCTCAGACGAAAGAGGTAAAGGAACGAATCGAATCATCCCCAAGGATTCACAAAAACAATGCAAGATTCACAAGAACAACTATTTCGAGGGATGTCATCTTCATGTAAGACTATTAGATTTTCTTTTGAAGAAGTGCAACGCAAGAAGTAATATTGATCCTTTTAAGACTTTCTGTCCAGTTTGCCCTATTATTTGAGTAACAAGAGAAAGTGTATTTATACCTTTTTGGTTTCTTCTTGATAAGTAATTTTTTTTTTAAAAAAAGGTTGTAAATGCAAATTTTTTATTACATAATACCTCTTTCACGAAGAATACATTTATTAAAAAAGCATACGCCATAATTATTCATATTCATATTTTTACATGTTTTTAGCAGTGTTCGCCAGCTGCTTTAGAATGGGAAAAAAACATGTTTTAACAAAATCAGGTAAAAAAAAAATGTTCATAGTTTTCTTTGTTATTCATTCAATTTTGAATTTTGGAGATATTTTAATTACAACTATTATGTTAAAAATATGTATTGTAGCATTTTTTCTCAAGGAAAGAGTTTTGGCATTTCATTCAAGAGAGAGAAAAATGTATGTCATTTCATAAGTACCTTCAGAGGTCGGAATAATTACAAATTGAATATGGACTACACCATGATGTTCCATCGTGATGGGTGATAGACTACGAACTGAGAAATGACTACTCCAATGAGAAGTGAGGGAAGTTGACCACCCTCTTGAGGGATTGTCTTAAAAAGGGTTTTTTGGTGAAGAAAAGAGACAGATCTGGGACGAGTCAACCAGAAGTGTTTTTTTTTCTTTTTCTCTGGAGTGACTGAATAGACCAGAAATTCTTCCTGTTTTTTCAAAGTGAACCACTTGAGGTTTCGTTCATCACGCCGTGTGATAATTAAGGTCTGCCGCAGACCAGGCAATTAGATTCGACGTTCATACAAGAACTTTGAAAAATTTTCGACCTTGGAGTGATTTAATCGTGGACTTGTGATCAGATTTTAATTTTACAATTTTACATTTACGGAGTTTGTGTAAAATATATAAGTGGAGAGTTTAAAATGTTATTACGGAATTTACTGAAATAACATTTTATAACATAATGATATTAAGGAATACAACTATGCAAAGATTGCTTTCATTGTACTGCCTAGGGATTGAAAATGCTGTTAAAATCCTCTTGATACAAAATTCCACTTACTCGAAATATCAGAAGTTAAGGAAGAAGAACAATCATTGAAGGATTTATTTCTATACATTTACTATCCATATGTGTCAGGTACACACTAGTGTTAATTGATTAGATATCAACTTGTGAACTTTTACATCTTGTAATCGAGACCATACCAGAATTTTGTCGAACAGTTTATCATAATTTGTGTGACAATCTAAACCCCTAATAAAACACAGCAAAGTTTTTCAAAAACATTAGACATTATATATTTAACCATTCCGAGTAAAATTTCATATTTATACAATTTTGCAAACAACTTCGAAGTTGGGATCGAAACCCAACAAGCAAAATTTTCCACTTGAATACCAGGGATGCTCATAATAAATCTGTAGATCGGAAAGCTCTTTTATTGGGTTCGATGAAGAGAGTGCACAGGTCTGTTTGTTTAAAATTGTAATGGTAGAATGTAAATGGCAATGTAACAACTCCTCTGTGGTTTGGTTTGGTTTGTCGCGCTACGGCTATTTTTTGCACACTTAGAGCTAATTAGACCAGGGCTTACAATTTAAGTGGATTCCGAACCACTAAGAAGCATCCATGCCATAGTCAGAATTCGAACCTGAAGTCCATGGTTCGAAAGGCCAGAGGGCTTACCAATTGCCCACCAGGCCGCCACCCCTCTGTCGTGTATCTTACTAATGCTGTACATCTGCCATTCTAGCAAAAAATGACGCAGGTAAAAGTTCGTGGCATACACAAAAACATCAACTTTGCAAAAAGATATGCATGCGAACATTTTAAACACTTAATTATTCCAGTCTGCACAGCGATTGCCATTTAGAAAGAACGGAAAAACTCTCTGAAAGTCTAGCAAAACTTTGAAATAATATTCTTCCTAGCTTATCACAATTTCTGTGACTGTCTAACCCCTAACAAAGCACAGCAGATTTTTTCAAGAACATTAGACATTATAAATTTAACCATTCAGAGTAAAATTTCATATTTACTTTACAAACAATTTTGACAAACAATTTCCAAACGCCGGACCTTCCACGTGAATACCAGGAATGCTCATAATAAATTTGTAGGTCGGAAAGCATTTTCGTTGGGTTCGATTATGATAGCGCACGGGGATGTTCTTTTAAAATTGTGATAACAGAATGCAAATGACAATATAACAGATCTTTTGGGGTTTGATTTGGTCTATCGCTCTACGATCATTTTCTTGCACACTTTGGGCTAATTAGACCGGGGCTTACAGTTTAACGTGGATTCCGAACAACTCACAAACATCCATGACACCGTCAGGATTCACCGCTGAAGCTTGTGGTATCAAAGGCTATCAGGGCGCTTTCGACCAAGAATAACATCTCCAGTGTCTATGCAGGGAATGGACATAACAGATCCTTAGGTTGGCCAAAGAACTAGGGAGCAAGCCAGTTGGCCATTAGACCTCCACCCCTCTGTGGTCTTACTAATGCTGTACTAAGCTACAAACATTCTAGTAAAAAATGGCGCAGGTAAAAGTGCGTGGCATACAAACATAAAAGCAACAACTTTGCTAAAATATTTGCATCCAAAAATTTTAACCAGTTATTCTTCCAGTTTGCACAGCGATTGCCATTTAGATTGAGAGAGTTTTTCCGTTCTAAGTCTAGCAAAACTTTGGAGGACTTCCTATTCTTCCTAGCTTATCATAATTTCTGTGACAATCTAACCCCTAATAAAGCACAGCAAAGTTTTTCAAGAACATTAGACATTATACAGCCCTTATTTAACCCATTCAGAGTAAAATTTCATATTTATACAATTTTCCAAACAATTTCGAAGTCGGGATCGAAATCCAACTGGCAAAACCTTCAACATGAATACCAGGGACGCTCATAATAAATCTGTAGATCATAAAGCTCTTTCTTTGGGTTCGGTGAAGAGAGTGCAGGGGTCTGTTCTTTTAAAATTGTAACGGCAGATTGTAAATGACAATCTAACACCTCCCCTGTGATTAGGTTTTGTTTGTCACTCTACTGCTATTTTTTGCACACTTTGTGCTAATTAGACCACGGCTTACAGTTTAACGTGGATTCCGAATCACAAACATCCATGCCACAGTCAGGATTCGAATCTGAAACCTCTATTACCAAAGGCCAGAGAGCTAGCCAATTGGCCATTAGGCCGCCATTCCTTTGGGGTGTATCTTACTAATTTTGTTCATCATTAGACATTATACAGCCCATATTTAACCATTCAGAGTAAAATTTCATATTTATACAATTTTCCAAACAATATAGCCGTCTGGATCGAAACCCTACAAGCAAAACTTTTCACATGAATACCAGGGATGCTCATAATAAATGTATAGATCGGAAAACATTTTCGTTAGATTGGTGAAGAGAGAGTGTGTGGGGATGTTCTTTCAAAATTGTGACGGAAGAATGTAACAGCTCCACTGTGGTTTGGTTTGTCGCTGTACGGTTATTTTTTGCACACTTTGGGCTAATTAGACCGGGGCTTACAGTTTAAGTGGATTCCGAGCCACTCACAAACATTTATGCCACAGTCAGAATTCGAACCTAAATCCTACGGTTTCAAAGGCCAGATTGCTATCCAATTGGCCATCAGGTTGCAAAACAGTTGTTGAGAGTGATATCTGTAAAACTAAGCTGTGGTGTATCTTACCAATGCTGTACATCTGCCATTCTAGTAAAAAATGACGCAGTTAAATGTGCGTGGTATGCATAGAAACATCAACTTTGCAAAACTATATGCATGCCAAAATTTATAAACCCTTAATTATTCCAATCTGCACTGCGATTGACGTTTAGATGTAACGGAAAAACTCTCTCAGAAGTCTAGCAAAACTTTGGAAGACTTCCTATTCTTTCTGCTTCGAGGTGAGGCCCTACATCCGGTAACACCTCCTCCCGGACCAACTTTCTCCCCCTTTTCTTTGGCGAACTCCAGAATAATCCGGCAACCCTTCTGCACAGGATTCCCCTCCCGGAACCCACCAGATGGCGCTCGGCAGTCACAGCTACCGGATATTTTTCTCTCTACTTGTTGAATAGCAGGTCCGGGATTTTACCAGCATGTGAGGTTGCAAAAGCCCCCCAGTTCGCCGTCCTGTAGTATGTAGTGAAAGGGACTTTTTTAAGGTAGCCGACCCCCTTTCGTAGGCTGGGGAAGTTATCAGTAGTCCACTAGGACTGAGTACTAGAAACTTGTGTTAGAAAAGTTCGAACTAAGTTGTCAACAACAGAATGTCGTGTCAATTTCACAGATGTACTAATTTTCGTGATTGATCGTAATTTCTGTCACCATCGGCACAGCTATTGTTTTTTTCTGTTTTTCCAGCGGCACGAGCTTCCATATGTTATTCTTCTAGAAGTTCACGACAATACCAAGTATTTGTTTTTATAACAGAGAGACTGGCTCTTTATAAGAACTACTTACTGGATGGTGTGAAAAAGTTTTTCAAGACTTGACAAACTTTTGTCGAAATACTTATACCGACTGACTGATCTACAGAAGTTCATTGGAAAGTCGGTAAGTTGGAATTTTTTTTCTCACAGTTTTAGTGAGCGTTTTCGCATTACTTCTAAATGTTTTTGGAACTTTTTGTTAATGTAACTTGAAACTTAGTGGCTGTTTTAAGAATTCTTTTATTATGCGGTGAATATTAACTAGAATAATTTTTTTATGTCACAAGTCATTTTTTTTTATTTTACATTTCATAAGTCATTATAAAAAATATATATGCTGACTATTTTTTTTTATATAGATATTGAATATTTTGTATTTTACTTTAAAACAGTTTTAGCAAAAATTAGTAGCATTTCCGTAATTTAATGTGTTTGATTTTTTTGTGGGATAATTATAAACGCTATTTGTATTTAGGGATTTGTATGTTAATGTAACTTGAAACTTATTGGCTGTTTTAAGAATTGTTTTATCATTAGATTGAAGAACAATTTTGATTAAATAGAACAATTTTTTATTTATATCACAACGCATTTATTTTGTTTTACGTTTCATAAGTAATTATAAAAAATATTCTCATTTATTTATAGATATTGATAATCTTGTATTTTATTTTAAAACAATTCTAGCAAAAATTAGGAGCATTTTAGTAACTTAATAATGTGTTTAATTTTTTTTGGGATAATTTTATACGCTATTTGTTTTTAGGGACTTGTTTGTTAATGTAACTTGAAACTGATTAGGTGTTTTAAGAATTGTTTTATCATTTGATTGATGCGGTGAATATTAAATAGAATAATTTCTTTTTATATCGCAAGGCATTTTTTTTTTGCTTAACGTTCCATATAAATGTTGACCATTTTGTATTTTACTTTAAAATAATTCTATCAAAAGTTAAGACCATTTTAGTAACTTAATAGTGTATTTAATTTTTTTGTGGGGCAATTTTAAACGCTATTAGTTTTTAGGAACTTGTTTGTTAATGTAACTTGAAAACTTATTGGCTATTCTAAAAATTATTTTATTGATGCGGTTGATTGATTAAATAGAATAATTTTTTTATACATCACAAAGCATTTTTTTTTCACTTTTCATGAGTAATTATAAAAATTATTCTCATTTTTTTTATGGTTGTTGACTATTTTGTATTTTAATTTAAAGTAATTCTAGCAAAAAATTAGGAGCATTTTAGTCATTTAATAATGTGTTCAATTTTTTTTTGTGGAATAATTTTGAACGCTATTTGTTTTCAGGCACTTGTTTGTAAATGTAACTTGAAACTTATTAGCTGTTTTAAAAATTGCTTTATCAGTTGAATGATGAGGTGAATATTAAATAGGAATAATTTTTTTTATATATCACAAGAAATTTTTTTTTGTTTTACGTTTCATAAGTAATTATAGAAAATATTCTCATTTTTTATAAATGTCGACTATTATGTATTTTACTTTAAAATAATTCTAGCAAAAATTAGGCCCAATTTAGTAATTTAATAATGTGTTTAATTTTTTTGTGGGATAATTTCAAGCACTACTTGCTTTTAGGGACTTGTTTGTTAATGTAACTTGAAACTTATTGGCTATTTTAAGAATTGTTTTATCATTTTAATGATGCGGTGAATATTAAATAGTAATATAAAATTTTTGCAATATAAAATAATAAAATTGCAATATAAAATGCAATATAATTTTTTTTTTATATTGCAAGAACATTTTTGTTTTACGTTTCATAAGTAATTATAAAAAATATTCTCATTTTTTTTATAGATGTTGATTATTTGTATTTTATTTTAAAACAATTCTAGCAACAATTAGACACATTTTAGTAATTTAATAATGAGTTTAATTTTTTTATGGATAATTTTAAACGCTATTTGTTTTTAGGGACTAATGTAACTTGAAACTTATTGGCTGTTCTAAATATTGTTTTATCATTTGATTGATAGGTTGAATATTAAATAGAATAATTTTTTTTTTTATATCACAAGGCATTTCTTTTTGTTTTACGTTTCATAAGTAATTATAAAAAAAATATTCTCATTTTTTTAATAGATGTTGATTATTTTGTATTTTACTTTAATACAAATCTAGCAAAAATTAGGAGAATTTTAGTAATTTAATAATGTGTTTAATTTTTTTGTGGGATAATTTTAAACGCTAGGGACTTGTTTGCTAATGTAACTTAAACTTGTTGGCTGTTTTAAAAATTGTTTTATCATTTGATTGATATAGTTGATTATTAAATAGAATAATTTTTTTTTATATCATAAAGCATTAATTTTGTTTTACGTTTCATAAGTAATTATAAAAAATTTTCTCATTTTTTTTAATAGCTGTTGACTTTGTATTTTATTTTAAAACAATTCTAGTAAAAAGTAGGAGCATTTCATTAATTTAATCAAGTAGATTTTTGTGGGATAATTTTAAACACTAAAATGTAGTTCATAAAATTATATATACATATAGTTTTTTTAGTATTTAAAGAAACAAAGCAGTAAAAAAAGTTTCATTATTTCCCTTAAGAATAACAATTAATGTAATCAACAATAAAAATAACTTTCTTAACTCTTCTTCTCTCTAATATTCCTAACTCAAGTTTGTATACATAATATTAAGCATGAAGTAATACTTAAAATGTTAAAAATCGAAATTTACTTATTATGAAATTTTAATTATTATTTAAAAAATGTTTCATTCGAAATTATTTTAGATCAAATAGTATACATATAAAAAATATACATTTTTTAACATTCAAAACATTTTTTAACATTTAAAAACATTCGTAAAAATTAACTAATTTGTTATCCATAAATTAGTTAATTTTTAGGAATTTTTTTTAATCGTAGCTTGTTAAATATTATATATTTTTAGAAATTAGAAATTTTATTTTAAAAATGTTCCAATTTGGAGGATTCAGCATTTATTTAAAGCTTTTAAATTTTACTTTTATTTGGGCAATGAACGTCTCAAATTAACTGTTGCCAAAAGGCCGAAATGTTTACTTTGGGTTATTAAAAATATATTGGAACTTTTTTTAGAAAGATAAATTTGCTTACGAATAGGAAAAGGTTTTGACACTAAAAAAGATCATTTCAGTAAATGTGTACAATTATCGATTTGAAAAACTTATTCTTAGATCGTTGCTGAATTGTTTACAAGATGCGGGACTCTCAATGTGTTAAAGAAGGCAACTCACAAAAATTGTACAGAATGACTGAAAGGCTAGAAAAAAAGCTGTCTTCGTGTGAAAAATCAGCATTTAATGTTAAAATGTGCATTAGTTTATAAAGTAGTTACAGTAAAAGGACGTCAAGAACAAATTTTTTTCCCTTCTTAATGATCAGATTTCAAAACTTTGTCTTGATTATATTTCACAGAATATCAGTGATTCAATATATATAAATTTTTTTAATTTAAAATGTGTCAATTTTTTCTATGAAATGTTTGGTGCAACTCCAAGTGAGACGAAGAATATGTTTGGTTTGTCGCTTTATGGTTATTGTGTGCACACTTAAAAAGGTGCACATAATAACCATAGAGTGATACTTTAACCATTTTACTTTAATGGTTAAAGTGTGCACACTTTAGGCTAATTAGACAGGGACCTACAGTGTGAAGAACGGGATAATTAGGAGTGGTTCAGACTGTGTTATTCGAAATGTCAAGTATGGAACATGAAGTAGATTGATCTAGGCCCGCATGACGATTAATAATATAGGATAAATTATTATTACTAACAATCCAGTGAGTTACTGAATTATTATTAAAGATTCAGTATACATTAACTTGTTTGTAGACTTGTAGGAAATAATGTTGATTAATAATTCGAAATAATGTTGATTATTTATAAAATAATCAACGCCACCAACACAGACGGTCTTAAAATCTATTAAGATAAAGCAACTTGCAAAATATCTAGACTAATATAGAATCTGAAGAATAATATTAACATTATTAGGTTAGTACTCTTAATTTATCATCACTTTGATCCCTCTAAAAATTTGGGGAGGCTTTTGAAGCTACAATTGTGTAATTATTTCAGTTTCTCTTAGAAATAATTTCCAATAAATATAGAATAATACAAAAGCGAAATAGTGTCGCGAATTCGTATTTAGTATGACTCATACTCCAAGAACAATGTTACCACATATTTAAACTAATAAGACTATGATTAATGATGAAAAACTTTGTTTTTAATTTCTTTTGAAAAAACTTCAAAATATTAAAATTTTTAAGGCCATATTTTTGATCAATGTACTATGTTACAAATTTAAACTTTTAAAAAGGGATTGTAGTTGTTCGGATTTTCATTTTTTTTTTCATTCATTTTCTAAATGTCAGTGAAAAATCATTTTCTAAATGTTCTTATGGTCTGTGAAGCAATTTTTTCAGGAAAAGTTCATGATTTTTATTATTGATATCAAACAAAATGTTTTCATAAAAATAAATTAATTACTTTTATTTATTTTTATGTTGTTTTACAGTATAATAACACAGTAAATTTTACAAGCTACTGCCTAAATAGATAGATTTCTTTCAAATATTTCACATGAGTCAATCCTATTTTGATTCGTTTAAAAAAAATTATTGTCTTACAAAAAAGTGAAAGAAAAGATCCGCGAGACATTCACAAGTTGGCTAATACATGGCCTTTTCGTTTTTCTCGTTATTTAAACCCTACTGCAGTTAATGTGAATCATAAATTCTGAATTGATATGCATGTGTGTGTAGGAAAGTGATGTAAATGATGACTTCAAGAATCATTTTTAGGGATAATTGCCTGTATTTACTTGTCGTATTATAGACAACTCTCAAACCTCCCACTGGACATATTGACTATTGAGGCGAAAAGTTTACACAATTGCCATTAATTTCATCCCAGAAAAAAATGACTACACTGAAAGCCATTTCTGGATTCGAACTTGAATCAAACTTAATAATCCATACCTAATTGTTCATGTTGCCACTGCTTTATGAGTAGAATAAATAAAACGTTTGATAAAGCTGATTTCGAACATGGTGCCCTTTCTACTAATTACCATTTTGGGCGATTGAACATATATGTATATGTAAAGTACACAAAATATCAATACAAGGGATCAAAGGAGAATTGACAAGGAATAAACTTGAAACGCGACCATTTTGCACAACAAAATCCACAACTGTATTCGCCACACGTAAAGTATCATATGTTCGTAGGAACACAATCAAATTCTATAACAAAACCACCATAACATACGGAATACAAAAAATGTGAACTATCTCGTATTCAGGCCCCTAAAAGAAGGGAAAGAATTTATTCCCGATGAAGTGTGCATAAGCTTCAGTAAGGAAACCGAAGATCATTCAATAAACACAAGCATGTAGAAGTTGAAATGCAGATAAAAAACGAACATATATATATATGTTAATGTATATGTAGCTTTTGCATTGCAGAGTTCGAACCCAGGCATATGGTTAAACTGCAAGCTATAAACATGTATAAACTTTAACTACTTAACTCAGTGATAGTCAAATTCATGCTCCATCTAAATCAAGGGTGATCAACTCAAATGATCTTGCGGGCCACTTTGGAGATGCTTCATATCCCCACGGGCCGCATATAACATTGTAGATCCCCATATTAGAGTTAGACACACTATAGACTCACTAATTATTCTACGAACTCCTAACTGTAAGCTCATAAATAAAACAAACAATATATGTCATATATTTGCATGAATATTATTTTAAAATCAAAGTTAATTTTTTCTCACAATTACCACAGCTAATTTTTGAATATATGTATTCAAATGTATATATGCTTAATACATGTTAAATATATGTATACATAATGTATTTTTTAATTCTTTGATTTTCACTACTTTGACCATTATAAAATAAATATATTTTGTAAAAGTGTGATAAATCTCACGGGCCAGAAAAATGCTTAAGGCGGGCCGCGGGTTGGCCACCTCTGATCTAAATAATATTCTATCCCAACTCTCTAAATACTTTTCATAATTTTTATTTCCAATAGCAGGCTACAATAAGCAATAAAATAAAAATAACACAAAGAACATGAAAACAACAACGAGAATCGAATCACTTAACATAGTGACATGTTTAGCCCATAAGGGCCCTAGCTCCCAGTAACGATCCTACACAGTAGAGGAAACAAGTGCAGGGCAGACAGGAAGGTGAGATGAATCCATGTCCTCTCCCAGATTGCAGAGCTTACATTTTAGGCTTTTAAATATTCTTATTTCGGAAAGGTGATAGGTCAAACAGTCATGGGCCGTCAGGGGTCTGGAAAGGGCAACACCTTTAAACCTGGGCTGATCAGGGATGTTTACAATAAATTTAAACCAGGTTTTAGATGAGTTGCCTTCACGTAGATTATCAGATAAAGTGTCCCGGAAAAAGTATCGTGCTACATTTTTGAATCAGATTATCTTTAATTTTCATTTCATTGTAAATAGAGTTCTGTGTATATATATATTGCTTGTAAATAAAAATTAAAGTGTTCCCTTGAATCTGAAAGTGGCCCTCTTCTTGAAGCCTTTATAAGTCTAGTGTAGGTTGCAATATCAAAGACTGTTAATTAATTTTACAGTAAAAAATTGAATATGTGTAAATTAGTTATTTATCGTTCCATTTCAACAAAAACTTGTTATCACATCTTACATTGATTTAACATCTAATAAAGTCATTTAAAAAATATAAAAAAATCATTCCATTCATTATATTGTTAAAATTAAATGAAGTCAATAAAATAGCAAAATTATTATGTATTTAACGAAAAAAAGAATTGAGTGGGTTAAAAGTTTGCGAAAAGACAAGACCAATAAAAAGTAAGAAATTAAAATAAATTGTAATATAATTTTAAAACGTGTCGAGATAAAATTAAAAAAATAAATTCATGTCCTTAATTATACTACGCTGTCTTAGTAAAAAAATTAATTAATTTATCTTGACTGTCATTGTAAAAAATAAATGTTTATTAATTGAGATACAAGAAAATTTTTTCGTTATATTGTTATGTCAATGAAATAAAAAAAAATTAATAGATTTCCATTCATTTATGAATTTCTAAAATCAATATTGCCTTATACTGGAAAAAACTCAGCTGCACTGTATTTTGCATATCAAAAAGAATTGAAGTTTCTTTAAACAATAAATTCATTATAATACACACACAAATTTTGGTTTAGTGTCCCTTGAGGGGTTTCGAACCGAACTACTTTAGTTCGGAATCTTATTATGCTATACATCAATTACCTGAGGCAATTGTACGAAGAAACTCAAAAATAAAAGAATTTATATACTTTACAATGTGCCTGGAAACAATGAATTGTTGCAAACAATGCTTTAATAAATAACGATATTAATATTAGAAGAGATATCAACAAAACTCTTTTTTTGCCAATGACAAAGTTTCAAATAGGTTAAAAAGCAAAAAACAACTTGTAGCATAGCATCTAAAAGATTTGAGTAAAAAAAAAAAACTCTTCAGCTGAAACATTTTGCTGCAAATGAACGAAATGAGTGAATAAGTACGTACTTAAGCTTATAACAGAGACACTTCACCTAAATGCGTCTTAAAAGAAGTAAAAAAAAAAAGTCCAGTTTTTAACAAAGATTTTGATAAAATACTTAGTAGCGCGAGAAATAATCATATCACTAAAATGAACAAGAATGTTACACCTGTTATATTGAAGAACTTTTATAGTTTTTTTTTTTATATATATGCGCTTACTAATATTTAAAAGGATCGAAATGCAGTATCATATTCTTTCATTATCAATATTTTATTAAGGTAATTCATTAAGATTTTCATTAGCAATATGATTATGTACATATAGATTAACAGCAATATGATTATGTATTTAATGAAAAAAGAATTAAGGCAGTGCTCAAAGGTTAAAAGTTTGAGAAAAGACAAGGCAAATAAAAATGAATAAATATAAACAAGTTATAAAATTATTTTAAAACGTGTCGAGATAAATTTTAGAAATATAAATTCACGTGCTTTAATTATACTACGCTGTCTTTATAAAAAAAATTAATTAATTAATCTTGATGGTCACTGTAAAAAATAAATGTTTATTAATTGAGATACAAGCGAAATTCCTTTCATCAGTTAAGAAGATTTTTTTCGATATATTGTTATGTCAATGAAATAAACAAAAAATTCAATAATTTCCATTCATTTATGAATTTCTAAAATCAATATTGTCTGATACTGAAAAAATTCAGATGCACTGTATTTTTCACAACCAAAAGAATTACAGTTTCTTTGAATAGTAACAGAAACTTCATTATAATAGACACAATAAATTTGGTTTAGTGTCACTTAAGAAGTTTCGAACCGAACTATTTTAGTACGGAACCCTATTATGCTATACATCAATTACCTGAGGCAATTGTATAAAGAAACTCAAAAATAAAAGAATCTACATACTTTACAATGTATAGTTGAACAATGAATAACTGCAAACAAAGCTTTAATAAATAACGATATTTTAATGTTAGAAGAGCTATGAACAAAACTCTTTTTTTTTGGCAAATGACGAAGTTTCAAATAGGTTAAAAAGTAAAAAAAAACTTGTAACATAGCATCTTTTAAAAGCTAAAAAAAAAAAAAAAAATTCTTCAGCGGAAAAATTTTGCTGCAAATAAACGAAATGAGTGAATAAGTACGTACTTAAGTTTATAACAGAGACACTTCAACTAAATGCATCTTAAAAGAAGAAAAAAAAAATGATCATAAAAAAAACTCGAGTTTTTAACAAAGATTTTGATAAAATACTTATTAGCGCGAGAAATAATCGTATCATTAAAATGAACAAGAATATTACACCTGTTTTGTTGAACAACTTTTGTTTTTTTTAATGTATACGCTTACTAACATTTAAAGGATCCACATGTAATATCATATTCTTTCATTATCAATATTTTATAAAGGTAATTCATTGAATATTTATTAATAAATATATATCTATGTTTAAAGCAAGACATTTTTACATGAGTATACTATGTGAGTATCTAATTTTTTTTTCAGTGATTCCACAGCTTTATCTAATGCATTTAAAGGAAAAAATCAAAGAAACTATGCTTTTATTTATTTTTTAATTAAATTTTGGATATTAAAGTTTCACTTTAAAATTATTCATATAAAAATCACGTGTTTTAATTGGAATTTGCTTGATATTTTTTTAAAAAATAAACGCAGTAATTTATTGATGAATCATTAATAAAGTAATTGCAAAAACTAAAATACTAAAACTTATATTTTTTTTATTCATAGCAAAAATACGAAAACTTTCTTATTAGTTATTTTTTAATTTAAAAAGACCTGCAATTTCTGATATAAATTATAATTTCTTCAGATTGACGATAAAATAAAATGAAAGTTTTTTATACTTCAAAAACTCGTTAGTTGTCTTGATACATTTATTTAAATATAATGAACAATGAATGAGATTATTAATTGATTTTAGTTTTCTTAGTTTAGCTGTAGCATTTTTTTCTCACTGGAAGAGATTTGACATTTCATTCCCATGAGAGGAATGTATGTTATTATTATGTATTATGTAATAGGAATGAATGTACGTTATTTGAAAAATATATAATAACCCATCACTCAAATTTGACCGCAGACGAGCAATATTAAGGGTAGTTATATTACATGAAATTAGTGTTTTGTACTAATGAGAACACCTGTCCCTCAAATCTGATAGCAAATATTCGGTATTATGTATAATAAGGAAATTAGCGAATGTCTATACGACCTTCACAAATCAAAACATCTACTATTTGAATATGAACTATACCATGAGTTGTTCCATGATGAATAGTGAGTGATAGACCACGAGCTGAGAAATGCCTACTTCAATGAGAAGTGAAGGAAGCTGCAGCGCCACCTCCCTTGACGAATTGTCTTAAAAGGAATTTTTTTGGTGAAGAAGGGAGAGAGTTTTGCGACGAGTCGACTTGAGTTATTGTTTTTCTTTTATTCTCTGAAGTGACTGAATAAGTCCGATTTTCCGTCTGTTTTCAAAGTCAGCTCCTTGTGGTTACGTGTATCACGTCATGTGATAATTAAATTCTGCCACAGACCAAGCAATTAGATTCGACGTAGACTCGAGATCTGTGATCTTAGAGTGGACCGTACTTGTGATGTAACCGTGCATTTGTGAATCAAATTTAAATCTTTAATTTTCATTTTTTGTAAACAATAAATTATAATAACCCAGAGTTCATTATTTGTATATATATATATATATATATAGCGCTTGTAAATTAAAATTAATGTGTTCCCATTATCACATAAACCTGAAAGTGGCCCTCTTTTTGAAGTCGTTATAGGTCTAATACAGGCCGAGATTGTTGCAACGCTAAACAGATACATTTCAGTGTTAGTTCTATTTTTTAGTTCATTTTTAATGATGCATTATTATGCAGAGTAAATATTTATGCTTGGTATTAAAAATTGCATTTCTTTTTAAGTTATTTAAAATTTTAATTTTGTTGCTGTATTAAAAATGCATTTGCTGCTGATTTCCAATTTTAAAGTGCGAGGAAAATCGATATAAAATGTCGGCCGGTCAAGCTTATAATGAAGAATAAGATTAAGAAGAAGTAATCTTATACAAATAAGATTCGCCTTTATCCTGCATGATGAAATTTTCAATTTGTTGTTATTGGGTTGAGAATATTTTCCTTTGAATTTCTTTTGATATTTTATATTAATTAACTCTATAAAAGTAAAAAAATATAAATATTTAAAGTAATATATAGGAAATTGGGCAGTTTATATCTCTTATTTACTTATTATTTGTTTAAATTATAAATTGGCATTTTAATTATATGCAATATAATATACATTTATGCTTTTTATAGCTGCCGTTAGTTAAGAACTCAAATTTCACCTATCTAAATATTTGCACCTGGTGTAACCTCGATAAAGTCACGAACGGCTGATGGCTAATTGGCTAGCGCTCTAACTTTTGTTATCACAGGCTTCAGATTCGAATCCTAGTGGCGACATAAATGTTTGTAAGCGGTTCGGAATCCACGTCACACTGTAGGTCCCAATCTGATTAGCCTAAAGTGTGCACAACATGACAAGTAGAGCGACAAATCAAATCAAACCATCCCTGGTAAACTTTTTACTTAAATGTTAAAAACTATATTTTAAATAAACTTTTAAAGGCAAGAAAGAACTAATAAAATAAAACCAAAAGCAACCGAACCAACCATTCAGCAAACCTATATATATCCTTGGAAAACAATGGCAAGGACTGACCCTTCACAGAATCATAAAACATTTCAGGTAAGGCCAGTACACAAGTCAAGTATTAATCAATTAATTTGCACATTTAATCATTCCCACAAGAGGTTTTCATTTTGATTCCTTTTGATGTTTTCAAGACAGAGAACCCGTTCTCAAACCGCACACTTACAGCCTGACGACCAATTAGCTAGCGCTCTGACCCCTGATACCACAGACTTCAGCTTCGAATCCTATTGGCGGCAAGGTTGTTTTTTGGTTTTTCAGAATCCACGTGATCGCGGTCTGATTAGCCTCGAGTGTGCACAAATTGGCCACACAGCGACAAACCAATCCAAACCAGATCGATAAATTCAGCGATTGAAAAATCTTCTCAATATATCCTTCCAAACTTCTAGGCACTGTGGAAATCAATATTAATATATCGAAGTGGTTGATGGTGCTTTGTAATGTGGTACTCAGGCTTTGTCGACTCATTATCACCTTAACGTAAACATAACATTGAAATGAAAAAATTGTATTCAAAGTAATAATTTAAACTTATATAGTTTGAGTTATTTTAAATGAGTTTTTATTTTTTTTTCAAATGCCGAACACATTTTATTCTAGAAAGAGGAATATGTAATCAGCGTTATTTCAGGTGCACAACGGAAATGCTGCTGCACTGAAACTATATTTTACGACATCAATTTTGAACGACTGTCCCAATGTCATTTAGTGGCCTTTTTCTTCCTAAAATCAAGTTAACTTGTTTGTCACCACTATAATAAATATCTAGCAGATTCATGGTAGCCCAGGCTGCACCAGGAGGAGCCTAGTAAACTTCACCACCATTGTTTCATCATAGATTGTGTCGAATATCTATGGAAAACAATCTATAGATTTATCATGCCAATTTCTAGCATAGCTCCCACATGGTCCAATGATAATATGTGGTTTGGGAGGACTCAGGCTCGAATCCTCTTGAGGCGGCGTTGTAGTCATTGTCTTCAAAATTAGGAAACTTAAAGGCGAGCGCATCGATTGTAAATTGCGTGATAGGAGTTTTTTATGGGTTTCTCCAATACCAAAGGACCGACGTAGACCCGAGAACTATAAAAAATCTCCGACCTTGGAGTGAACTGTACTTGTCATTTAACCGTGCACTTGTGATCAAATTTAATTTTTAATCTTTATTTATTTGTATAATGTATAATAACATAGAGTTCTTTATTTGCATATATATATATATATATATATTTATATAGTACTTGTAAATAACATTTAAAGAGTTCTCACGAACCCTCTTCTTGAAGCCGTTATAAGTCTAATATAGGCCGAAACGTTACAAGGACTATCTGATATAGTTGAGTGATTCATGGCCATTGCCCTAATGGAAGCAATAGATTTTACTATTGAAGAAGCAACGATCTATTGTGGACCATCCATCTTTATTAGAGTTGTAATCACAGGGGATAGTAATAGTGTCATAGACATCTTCGTTATTTGATGTAAACACTGTGAAATAAACCATTGGATATTTTTATGAATTTTTTTTTTCGCTGGAATTTTACAAACCTATTTTGATTTCTGATTGAATATTAATGCAAAACGAGGACAAAAACATGAATCGATAAAAACAACTATAATGAAATTGCTTGTTGTTAAATTGTCAGTTACCTTGAAAATAGTATGAAAAAAAAAAATTTTTTTTTTCTTTGACATTACTTTTCGAAAAATAAAACAAAAAATTTGCAATGAATGAGCTTTATGTACATAATATAATAAAAATATTATATTCATGGTTTTCTAAATATTTAGGGTTTAAAAATTTACTGCCATGAAACCCATAAATTTTTTATTATAAATTTACAATTTATAGTAAAAAAATTATAAATTATTATAAAATAATAAAAAAAATTATTATAAATTGTGTTTTATGGGAGCATCATGGACTTATTAGTTAAGAAATTAGTTAATTACCTTTACCCTTATTAGTTAAGAAATAGTTTTTAAACATTAAAAACTTACTAAATGTTAAATAGTGCATAAAATACTTCTATTTATATAAACTAATAAAATAAAATGTCTGGTTCTAGTTGCCACGGAATGTTTGTAGTGGTTCGGAATCTTCTTTAAATGGTAGGTCCCGGTCTAATATGACTGTAGAGCTTTGGGCATCGAGCTGAAAACTTTACCCCTTAAAAAGAAAACATCGCCTGTCTCGATATCTCGCCAATGATGATGATGAATAAAATAAACTGAACTAAACAAATACTAAGCCCAAAATAACAATGATTTCATTAATCAAAATGATTGGAAAAGCCAAATAGATTTTTTTAAAAAAGATAAAAGGGTGAAAAGTTAAAGTCACTGAATTAATGGATTCTATAAAATAAAAAAATGCCAACTAAAAAATTAAAGAACAACGATAATTATAAAATAGTCTAAATTGATTTCAAGGAACACAACTGTTTAAGTATAAAACAAAATTTTTAATCAGTCCCTGTTAATAATTGGGTCGTTATCTAAACTAAACTAATCTAACATTTAATGGCAAATTTAAATATATGTGAAAAAAAAACCAACAGGAATTCCAAAAGTCTTTCCAATTAGGGAAAAATATTTTCCCTTTCCATAAATGAGCAAAGGGAAGCGTGAATATTTGATGGGAAATAATATTGATAAAATATTCATTTCGAAAAAAGTTCCCTTTCACAGCTACGAAAGTAATATATTGAAAGTGGATTGCATAATAAATATTAAATAACCGATGAATTTAAATGTGCATCTTTCAGTTTTTTTACGTTTCATATAATAAATTAATTAATTTGCACGTTTTAGCAATTGCGAAAAATACTCGTATTTAAATTAAATAAAGTATTTGTTCTCCAGTAAGTTTTTTTAATAAATATTTTGCCGTATGAAAGAGCATAATGCCTTAATTGATCTGTTAGGAAGAAGAAACATTAATTAATCATTTAATAAAACATCGTGCGTAAAAATATTCCGAAACAACAAGCTAGTTTAAGAAAGAAATATTCTGAATAAATAACTTATATAAAGGGTGATTATAATTAAAGTCCCACTTTCAAAATGCTGTAAAAAAAGAACCACTCATCACAATGACTTCAAATTTGAACTGAAGATACTTGAAGACAGGGAAACGGTATGGCATCAAAAAAAAGTTCAAAAAAGTTCCGCCGATTTTTCCATGCAATTTGGTATGACCATGCCGTGTTGGATGAGCCTTCCACTAACGGTGTCACAACCGTTGAATGACTTGGAAGCCACTTTTTCCGTGAAAAACTCGAAACAATCAAGCACATTGAACACTACAGTTATTTTAATGTGCAACTCATGCCAAATACGTTGTCATTTCGATTCAAAATATCACTGTCAGCCGAATTCACTTTCTTTAGGCAGCTTACAGCGCCATCTATTAATACACTCTGGAATTTTTTTTTTTGATGCCGTACTGTTGTCCCCTTCTTCAAGTATCTTCAGTTCAAATTGCAACTCATTGTGACCAGTGGTTCTTTTTTTTACAGCATCTTGAAAGTGTGACTTTAAATACAATCACCCTGTATATAAGCATATATCTGCAATTTTCTACTTCATGCATGTCCTGTCGTATACATGTCCTATATTTACAATTGAAATTTTATTTTGAAACTGAACTAACCAAATATTAAACCTAAAATAACAATGATTTTAATAATGAAGAGGACTGGTGAAAGCCAATAAAAATTAAAATAGAGTATCTGGCTTAATTGATTCCATGAAATAAAAAAAAGTTGTGATTAAAAAATTAAGCAACTACACTAATTATAAAGCAATTTAAATTGACTTCAAGGGTCAAATATACAAGTATTTAAGTATAAAACAAAATTTTTGATCAGTCCCTGTTAATAATTGAATCGTTATCTAAACTTATTTAATATTTAATGGCAAATTTAAATATACATGAAAAAAAAAGAATCCCAATTAGGGAAAAATATTTTCCCTTTCCATAAATCAACAAAGGGAAGTGTGAATATTTCATGGGAAATAATATTGATAAAATATTCATTACGAAAAAAGTTTCCTTTCACAGCTACGAAAGTAATCTAATGTAAGTGGATTGCATAATAAATATTAAATAACCGATGGATTTAAATATGTGTCTTTCCTTTTTTTTACGTTTCATATAATTAATTGGCACGTTTTAGCAATCGCGAAAAATACTCGTATTAAAATTAAATAAAAGTATTTGTTCTTCAGTAAATTTTTTTAAGAATATTTCGCCCCTCGAAAGAGTATAATATTTAATACATTAAAAAATTGATCTGTTAGGTAGAAGAAAAATGTATTAATTATTTAATAAAACACCATGAGTAAAAGTATTCCAAAAAATCAAGCTAGGGTAAGAAAGGTATGTTCTGAACAAATAACCTTATATACAGGGTGATTATAATTATTTTCACCCTGTGAATTTTGAAAGTCCCACTTTCAAAATGCTGTAAAAAAGAACTACTTGTCACAATGAGTTCAAATTTGAATTGAAGATACTTGAAGAAGGGAGAAACGGTATGGTATCAAAAAAAAGTTCCACCTATTTTTCTCATCCCATTTGGTATGACCTTGCCGTGGTGGATGGGCTTTCCACTCCCAGTGTGACAACTGTGGAATCACTTGGTAATCATTCCGTCAAAAAACCGAAACAATCAAGCACATTGAACACTGCAGTTGATTTAATGTGAAACTCATGTCAAATATGTTCTCATTTCGATTCAAAATATCACTGGCTGCCAAATTCACTTTCTTTATGCCGCTTACAGCGACATCTATTAATACACTTTGAAACTTTTTCTGATGCCGTACTGCTTCCCCCTTCTTCAAGTATCTTCAGTTCAAATTTGAACTCATTGCGACGAGTGTTTCTTTCCTTTTTTTTTTTTTTTTTACAGCATTTTGAAAGTGGGAATTTAATTATAAACACCCTGAAAAAAAACATATTCGCAATTTTCTACTTATGGATGTCCTGTCATATACATGACTATATTTACAATTGAATTTTTTTTTGAAACTGAACTAGCCAAATATTAAATCTAAAATCACAATGATTTTAATAATGAAAATGATTCTAGAAAGCCAATAAAAATTAAAAAAGAGTATCTGGCTTAATTAATTGCATAAAAAAAAAAAAAAAAAAATGGCGATTAAAAAATTAAGCAACTACACGAATTACAAAATAATCTAAATTGACTTCAAGAACAAAATATACAACTGATTAAGTATAAAACAAAATTTTGGGTCAGTCCCTGTTAATAATTGGTTCGTTATCTAAACTAATCTAATATTTAATGGCAAATTTAAATAGATGTGGAAAAAAAATAGGAATCCAAAAGTCTTTTCAATTAGGGAAAAATATTTTCCCTTTCAATCAACAAAGGGAAGTGTGAATATTTGATGGGAAATAATATTGATAAAATATTCATTTCGAAAAAAGTTTTCCTTTCACAGCTACGAAATTAATCTAATGAAATTGAATTGCATAATAAATATTAAATAACCAATGGACTTAAATATGCGTCTTTCATTTTTTCGTTTTATATAATAAACTAATTAATTTGCACGTTTTAGCAATTGCGAAAAATACTCGTATTAAAATTAAATAAAAGTATCTTCAGTAAGTTTTTTTAAGAATATTTCGCCACATGAAAGAGTATAATATTTAATACATTAAAAATTGATCTGTTAGGACGAAGAAAAATGTATTAATTATTTAATAAAACATCGCATGTAAATGTATTCTCAAAAAATCAAGTTAGATTAAGAAAGTCATGTTCTGAATAAATAACCTTATATACAGGGTGATTATAATTATAGTCCCACTTTCAAAATGCTATATAAAAAGAACCATTCGTCACAATGACTACAAATTTGAACTGAAAAAATTTGAAGAAGCGGGAAACAGTACGGTATCAAAAAAGTTCCAAAGTGCATTAATAGGTGGCGCTGTAAGCGGCATAAAGAAAGGGAATTCAGCTACCAGTGATATTTTGAATCGAAATGACACCATATTTGGCATGAGTTGCACATTAAACCAACTGTAGTGTTCAATGTGCTCGATTGCTTCGGCGTTTTGACGGAAAAACTGACTTTCAAGTCATTCAACAGTTGTGACACTGTTAGTGGAAAGCCCATCCCCCACGGCAATGTCCTACCAAATTGGATGGGAAAAAGGCAGTAGAAATTTTTTTTGTGTGTGATGCCATACCGTTTCCCCCTTCTTCAAGTATCTTCAGTTCAAAATTGAACTCATTGTGACGGTGTTTCTTTTTTTACTACATTTTGAATGTCTGACTTTAATTATAATCACCCAGTATATCGGTTGTTGTGAATGACTCCATGCTTACATGCCCGGTTTGGTAACAACATGAAATGATAGCTTTCTTTTTAGTAAGTCGAAAACACGTTCGACGAATAAAGTGTTATTTTTTTTAACGTAAAACCTATTAAATCTCACTCACAACTACGGGGGCTCAATCACAATCACCCCCTTTCCCCTTCAGCCATGAGTTCATACGGGTTCTTGGGCTTGGCCTAGATGTCTGCCAAGTGGGATAAAAAAAAAAGGTGGGATGGGAGGTAGTTACTCGATGGAGATGTTGTCCTAGATGGAAATGTCCTCACTGCATGAGTGGGATGTTTGTGGCCTAGGAACATTGAAATTCAACAAAATCAAGAAACTATGGGCACAGTTCAGCAAACTCCCTCTCCTCTATGTCTAACACTAAATCTGAAATATATCGGCTGTTGTTGTGAATAACTCCATGCTTACATGGAAACAACATGAATCATTACATCAAACAACATGACAACAACATTACTTGGAAACAACATGAAAGATTGACTTTTTTTCTAGTAAGTCGAAAACATGTTCGACGAATAATATGTTATTTTTTAAAAGTAAAACCTATTAAATCTGATCTCTAGGTGCTCGTATCACTCGGAAGATAAGGAAATAAACTTTTTTCTTTTGTCTGACTGCCGTGCAATGGTTTTTCCCCATCTTCTCCATTCGAAATGTTTCTACAGGCGAATCTGTTTACTTTGACTGGATGCGTTGACATTTTGTAACTCGTCCTCGCGGCAGATTTGTCAGGCGAAGATCACTTCGTTCCAACAATAAAAATCTATCAGAGTGAAGACGCATTCTCAAGAGAACCACTTCACACTGAAAGGGCAGAGTGCGAGGAAAAGCGATCCAAGTCGGGATTTACGATTCCGACTTTTTTTTACGAGAAGCCTTAAAGCAAGTGATATACCCTTTTCCGTTCCCCCAAATATCTTTAAAGAAAATATTGACTCGAGCAATTCATATTCGCCTGGATAAGCTACATGTGAAGAGTAAAGTTATGGACTGCACTATTTATGCGTATTTTAAAATATACCCGAGGGAACAGGAAATAGTTGAGTAACAGGATAATTAGGTTTCTGAAAACCCTTATAAGAATAAATATCTGAGGCCTATAAAACAAAGAAACTGCATACAGAACAGATGGTTTATTTTTAATAACAAGAATTACTTATTTATGTGGAAACTTATTACAAATTTATGTAAAATAAATTGATTTAAACGAGATCCCATTTTAATTACTTCTTTTTCTATACCTCTTACACCACACTGCTTACTTATTAATACTTTTATTTTCTATACAACACATTACTTGCTCACTTATTATTACAATCAGTCTTCTATACTCCTTCCACTACACTACTTGCTTACTTATTATTACAGTTCTTCTTCTATACGTCTTGCACCATACTACTTGCTTACATATTATTACAATTTTTCTATTGTACCCTTTACACCACACTATTTGCTAACTTTTTATTATGTATCTTCTTCTATACCTTTTATACCTTATTACTTGCTTGCTTAAAATTACGTTTTTTCTTCTATAACTCTTACACAACACTACTTGCTAACTTATTGTTACGTTTCTCCTTCTAAAATCCATATACCCTACTACTTGTTTACTTATTGTTGAATTTCTTCTTTTATGTCTCTTACTCTACACTACTTGTTTCTTTATTGTTGCGCTTCTTCTTATACTACATTATTTTCTTATTTATTAAAATTTTGAAAGAGGTGAAAGAAGATAGAAGGCCTCGGGCCACTAGGAGACGCCATGGCGATAATGATAGCGTGTGGTGTCTTAAATCGATAGTCAAGCTGTCTAATGGGAATTTTCCTGGTTTTCTTCCACAACTCCACTCTTAAGGCTCTGTTCTTCCCAAGTAGCCCTCTGTGCAATATTCATGGCATGCATAAGTGGAACTTGAGGACCATCGATGTTTAAGAAAGAAGGTTTTCTCGTTAACCAAATGAAATTGCTCACGTGCTCGCAGCATGATAGTTTTGAACTTAAGGCCCTTTTCTCGACTTCAAACAACGCCACCTGATTCATGGCCCGTTGGCAACGTACATGAGGGAAGACAAAGGCTTGAATCTGGCCATTGCCAGTTATTGCCTTCAAAAACAAATGAAGAGTCGAATATATTTAGATAGAATGTGTGAGAATCTTGTATCTAAAGTTCCATTACTTGTTTGAGTTTTACGAGTTTTCTTCCATCTGACGCGTAAATGTGAGGTAACATAAAACAATTCACAGCTTGGAAGACATTGTTCTCGCTTCCATGTTGAGGGGGGTCTTAATATTATAAAGAGAAAATAACCAATACCTATGAACAAAGAAAAATCGGCACTCAATAAGATAGCGTCTGAATCATCCATCTATATTTTTTGGGCGATTTTTATCTTGTTGGTGTTACTAATCCCCCTGGTGCAGGAAAGCCTATACCAGGTCCAGAAGACCCCATTGCAGGCAACTGTCATGGCTAAGGGTATGCAGCTTCACTTTAGAGAGGAACTACTAGGGCCGAAGACTGACTAAACCTCTTAGACAATGCTCTACGATCCTACTGAACAGGAACCTACTGTTTAAAGCGGATTCCGAACCACTACAAACATCCATGGAACTTTCAGGGCTGGAACCCAAAACCTGTGGCGCCGAGCGCCAGAGCGCTAGACACTCGGCCATTCACTCGGCCATTTTTATCTTACAATGACTATGGTACTTATCAAATTAAGTGGTGCTTTTCATATAGTAAATATTTAAATTATAAGGTAAATCAGCTTGTTTCTGTGTACGTATTTGAATGATCAGATGGGAGCACAGTTTCTCGAAAATGTCAACCCTTAAATTCTATCCACGAGCCTCCATCCTGTAGGGTATCTTTGATAGACAAACGGTGTCACCTGTTCTATAATCCCATACTTAAGTACAGAAACAAATATTTAGAAATGCTTTAATTGATACAAATTATAATTGATCAGAAGAAAACGTGGAAGTGTTAAAATCAGTCCTTCTTAAATGGGCTGCAATCAAAGTATCCTTTTAATAGGTTTATGAATTTAATTATGCACGCCCAGTGAATTATTATTTCATCGCCGCTCTAAATACGTTCTCACGAAAGCCAATTACACTATCAAAAGTGTGTTCTCGTCTCCCCACTGGAAGAGATTAATTGCTTCTGACTTGACGGAGTGCATCGATTGGTAATTTTCAGTGTGCGCGACTCGGTGTTTCGTTCGTCTTTCATTAATGTGAGCGGAAATTTAATGAAGCCGAAACTTCATTGAATTTCGCAAGTAGCAAAAATGCGGCCTATTATGCGCTTTGGAAATGCGGCTCCAGGAAATTGGAAAAGAAAACCTTTCGGGAAAAATTGCGTGGATTATGTATGAAAACAAAAACTTAGAACTTGACGTGAAATTACTGCTATGATACGAAAGTACTATAAAAGATAAAAGCAGAATAGGTAAGTACTGGTGATACGGGATACCCTTCAGAACTAACTTGTAACTCCAACTGTGGAAACCAACATTTTTGAGTGACTGGTGAACCTATTGAAAATATCCCACATTAGTTTTCATGAAAGTTGCGATAAAAAGTTATTTCATTCAATGTATTTTGTTGTAAATACTTATAAGCTTAACGTTATTGTTTTTGATTTAAAAAAACAAAAATTTTAATGTTTCAATCTAATTAAAAAAAAAAAACAGATCATGGTTATAGATTGCCTCATAATGCTTCCATCATCTTCATTAGCATCATTGGCCCAACAACCCCATTGTGGGCTAAGGCAGTTTGTCTACTGGTAGATTTCGGGACAGGAGGCGTTTTCTTTTTAAAGGGTAGGGTTATCAGCCATACACACTACAGTCTTATTAGACTGGGAACTGCGGTTTAAAAGGGATTTCTAACTACTAAAAACATCGACGCACCGCTGGTACACGAGCCTGAAACCTGTGGTACCCAGAGCCAGAGCGCGACAGGCCGTAGACACTATGGCCATGTGGGCCCCTCGGCCATTTTTAACTTACAATGACTATGGTACTTATCAATTTAAGTAGTCCTTTTCTTATAATAGATATTTAAATTATAAGATAAATCAGCTTGATTCTGTGTACGTATTTGAATGATCAAATTGGAACACAATTTCTCGAAAGTGTCAACTCTTAAATTCCATTCAGGAGCCTCCATCCTGTAGGGTATCTCCACATGATGGACAGTGGTATCACCTGTTCTATAATCCCATACTTAAGTACAGATAAAATATTTAGAAATGCTTTAATTGATAAAAATTACATTTAATCAGAAGAAAACTCTAAAGTGTTAAAATGAGTCCTTCTTAAATGGGCTGCAATCAAAGTATCCTTTTAATAGGTTTATGAGTTTAATTATGCACGCCCAGTCAATTATTATTTCATCGCCGCTCTAAGTACCTCTGACGAAAGCCAATTACATCATCAAAAGTGTGTTCTCGTCTCTCCAATGGAAGAGATTAATTGCTTCTGCCTTGAAGGAGTGCATCGATTGAACATTTCAGTGTACTGCAAATCCGTGTTTCGTTCGTCTCTCATTAATGCGAGTGGAAATTTAATTAAGCCGAAACTTCTTTGGATTTGCGCAGTTGGAAATGCGGCTCCAGGAAATTGGAAAAGAAAACTTATAGGAGAAAAATGGAGTTTATTACCTGGAAAAAAACAAATTAGATCTTCAGGTGAAATTACTTCTATGATACGAAAGTAAAAGGCAGGATAAGTAAGCACTGTTGATACGAGATACCCTTCAGAACTAGCTTGTAACTTTAACTGCGGAAACCAACATTTCTGAAGGACTTCTGAACCTAATGAAAATATCCCAAATTAGTTTTAATAAAAGTTGCGATAAAAAGTTATTTGATGAAAATATTTTATTGTAAATATTTATAAGCTCATTTAAATTAAATCTAAAGCAGAAATACAAACATTTTCCTATAATATCATCATCATTGGCGCAACAGCCCTATTATTGGCCTTCCCAGCGTTCCTTCTGCCTACTGGTAGGTTACAAGACGAGAGAAGTTCTCTTTTTTACGGGTTAGGACTTTCAGCTCTATGCTCAATGCTCCAAAAAAATTATCAAGTACTTATAAAAAACAACCACCTCCCTGGCGCTACATCCGAGGCCATCTGCCTAAAAGCAGATTTCGAGACAGGAAGCAGTTTATTTTTTAAAGAATAGGGTTGTCAGTCTTACGTATCGGCCCTAGTAACACTACCCCCACTACGCTATAAGATCTTATTAGACAGGGACATAAGGTTTAAAGTGGATTCAGAACCATTACAAACAGCCATGTCATCGTAGATATTCGAACACAAAATCTGTGGCACTGAGAGCTAGACACTACGTCATTTTTATCTTACAATGACTATGGTACTTATCAAATTAAGTGGTCCTTTTCCTATAGTAAATATTTAAATTATAAAATAAATCAACTTGATTGTGTGTACGTATTTGAATGATCAGAATGGAGCACAATTTCTCAAAAATGTCAACCCTTAAATTCTGTTCACGAGTCTCCATCCTGTAGGGTACTTCCACATGATGGACACAAGGTCTCACTTGTTGTATAATCACATAATTAAGTACACAAACAAATATTTAGAAATGCTTTAATTGATAAAAATTATGGTTAATGAGAAGAAAGCGTGAAAGTGTTAAAATCAGTCCTTCTTAAATGGGCTGCAATCAAAGTATCCTTTTAATAGGTTTATTAATTTAATTATGCATGCCCAGTGAATTATTATTTCATCGCCGCTCTCAATACATCTCATGAAAAGCCAATTACACTATCAAAAGGGTTTCTCCACTGAAAGATATTAATTTCTTCTGCCTTGACGGAGTGCATCGATTAAAAATTTCAGTGTGCGCGATTCGGTGTTTCGTTCGTCTTTCGTTAATGGAGCGGAAATTTAATTAAGCCGAAACTTCGTTGGATTTCGCAGCAGCACAAATGCCTCCTATTACGTGCGTTGGAAATGCGGCTCTAGGAAATTGGAAAAGAAAATCTTTCAAGGAAAAATGGAGTGGATTAGCTGTAAAAAAAATGTAGAACTTCAGGTGAAATTACTTCTATGATACGAAAGTAAAATGTAAAGGCCGGATAAGTAAGCAGTAAAGGGTGATGATAGGGGATGCCCTTCAGAACTAACTTGTAACTTTAACTGTGGAAACAAAAACTTTTGAGTGATGGGTGAATCTAGTGAAAATATCCAAAATTAGTTTTTATAAAAAGGTTTCGGGTTTGAGTCCCGGCTCTGTCATGTATGTTTATAGTGGCTCGGAATCCACTTTAAACAGTAGGTCCGGGTCTAATAGGATCGTAGAGCGATGCGGGGGCACTGTTACTCCGCGTCCGTGGCTTATCTTCAAGTTACACGCGCCCCCTGGGTAATACAAAATGAGTAACGTCCGTGCAGCGCTTGGCTTAAGGCATCCAAGACCTAGCTGTCTAAGTGTTTTCCAGCTGCATTAGAAAGAAAAAAAAATTTCAATAAAAGTTGCAATAAAAGTTGTTTGATTCAAATTAATTTTCTTGTAAATATTTATAAGCTGATTTAAATTAAATTTAAATCAAAAATTCAAACATTATATTCATATAACATCATCCTCATTGACGCGACAGCCCCATTTCGGGTCAAGGCCGTCTGCCTACTTTCCGGTTACAAGCCGAGAGAAATTCTGTTATTTACGGGCTAGGGGCTTTCAGCTGTATGCTCAATGCTCTACAAAAATGATCAATTACTTCTAAAAAACAACCAACTACCTGGCACTACAGCTGAGGTCGTCTGCCTACCAGTAGATTTCGAGACAGGAAGTAGTTTATCTTTAAAGAATAGGGTTGTCAGCCTTAGTAACACTACCCCCACAAAGCTATACGATCATATCAGACAGGGACCTACGGTTTAAAGTGGATTCCGAACCACTGCAAACATCCATGGTACCGCCGAGATTCGAACACGAAACTTGTAGCCCAGAGCGCTATTCACTCGGCCATTGTTATCTTACAATGACTATGATACTTATCAAATTAAGTGTTTCTTTTAATAGTAAATATTTAAAATATAAAGTGAATCAGCTTGATTATGTTTACGTATTTGAATGATCCAATTGGAGCACAATTTCTCGAAAATGTCAACCCTTAAATTCTTATTACCAAATGACAATCGTTCCTGTGCTTGCAGCATGATAGTTTTGGAATTAATGCTATTTTCTTCGACCTCAAGACAATACTCTACGATCATATTAGACAGGGAACTACGGTTTAAAGCGGATTACGAACGACTACATACATCCATGGCACCGCCGGGACTAGAACCCGAAACCTGTGGCACCGAAGCCATTCAGGCCCCTCGGCCATTTTTATCTTACAATTACTACCGTACTTATCAAATTAAGTGGTCCTTTTCTTACAGTAAATATTTAAATTATAAGGTAATTACCATTTTGATTAGTGTACGTATTTGAATGATCATATTGGAGCACATTTTCTCGAAAATTTCAACCCTTAAATTCTACCCACGAGCCTCCATCCTGTAGGGTATCTTTGATAGACAAACGGTGTCACCTGTTCTATAATCCCATACTTAAGTACAGAAACAAATATTTAGAAATGCTTTAATTGATACAAATTATAATTGATCAGAAGAAAACGTGAAAGTGTTAAAATCAGTCCTTCTTAAATTGGCTGCAATCAAAGTATCCTTTTAATAGGTTTATGAATTTAATTATGCACACCCAGTCAATTATTGTTTCATCGCCGCTCTCAATACATCTGACAAAAGCCAATTACACCATCAAAAGTGTGTTCTCGACTCCCCACTGGAAGAGTTTAATTGCTTCTGCCTTCACGGAGTGCATCGATTGAAAATTTTAAGTGTGCGCGAATCGGCGTTTCGTTCATCTTTCATTAATGCGAGCGGAAATTTAATTAAGCCGAAACTTTTCATTGGATTTCGCAGCAGCAAAAATGCGGCCGTGCGTTGGAAATGCGGCTCCAGGAAATTGGAAAAGAAAACCTTTTTGGGGAAGAAGGCAGTGGATTATCTGGAGAAAAAAAACTTAGATCTTCAGGTGGAATTACTTTTATGATACGGAAATAAAAGTTGAAATCGGGATAAGTAAGCACTGGTGATATGGGCTACCCTTCAGAATAACAAATTTGAGCTTCACAATAACTGATTAAGAATAAACCTTCCGAATAACAAATTTATAATGATAAGTAAGCACTGGTTATATTTCTTAACCCTTCAGAATAACAAATTTGAATTTTAATTATTAGAATTTCAGCACAAATTAAGGTTTTCACAGTTACAACTGAGGGAACCAACATTTTTGAGTGACTGGTGAACCTCGTGATAATATCCCAAAATTAGTTTTAATAAAAATTGCGGTAAACAGTTATTTGACTTAGTATTGTAAATGTTTTATATCATCATCATCATCAATGGCGCAACAGAATCATGGTGGGCGAAGGCCATCTGCCTACCGGTAGATTTCGAGACGGGACATGTGTTCTTTTTATGGGGTAGAGTTGTCAACCCTACTCCCCAAAGCTACATTAGTCCGAGAACTTCGGTTTAAAGTGGATTCCCAACTACTACAAACATCCATGGCACAGAGAACTAGACATTTCGCCATTTTTATCTTACAATGACTATGGTACTTATCAAGTTAAGTGGTCCTTTTCCTATAGTAAGTATTTAAATTATAAGGCAAATCAGCTTGATTCTGAGTACGTATTTGAATGATCACATTGGAGCCCAATTTCTATAAAATTTCAAACTTTAAAGCTCAGAAATAAATATTTAGAAATGCTTTAATTGATAAAAATTATAATTAATCAGAAGAAAACGCGAAAGTGTTAAAATCAGTGCTTCTTAAATTGGCTGCAATCAAAGTATCCTTTTAATAGGTTTATGAATTTAATTATGCATACCCAGTCAATTATTATTTCATCGCCGCTCTCAATACATCTGACGAAAGCCAATTACACTATCAAAAGTATAATCTCGGTAAAAAGTGTAATCTCGGTAGTGTATCAGTGTAAATCTCGTCTCTACACTGGAAGAGATTAATTGCTTCTGTCTTAACGGAGTGCATCGATTGGTAATTTCAGTGTGCGCGACTCGGTGTTTCGCTCGTCTTTCATTAATGTGAGCGGAAATTTAATTAAGCCGAAACTTCATTGAATTTCGCAAGTAGCAAAAATGCGGCCTATTATGCGCGTTGGAAGTGCGGCTCCAGGAAATTGGAAAAGAAAACCTTTTCGAGGAAAAATGGAGTGGATTACCTGGAAAACAACAACTTAGATCTTCAGGTGAAATTACTTCTATGATACGAAAGTAAAAGGGTTTTTTTGTTCTAATGCAGCTGGCAAACAGACAGTTGTCTTGGATGCCTTAAGGCCAGTGCTGCACCGACGTTACTCACTTAACCCTACCCAAGAGGTGCGTGTAGCTTGGAGATAAGCTACGGACGCTGAGTAACAAAATCCACGCAAAGGTCTATGATCCTGTTAGAACGGGACCTACGGTGTAAAGTGTATTCCGAACCTCTATAAACATCCATGGCATCGCCGGGACTCAAACTTGAAACCTATGGTACCGAGCGTCAAAGCGTTAGCCATTCTTCCATTCAGACCCCCAAGTAAAAGTTAAAGGAAGGATAGGTGAACACTGATGATACAGAATACCCTTCAGAACAACTTTTAACTTTAACTGTGGATACCTAAATTTTTGTGTGACTGATGAACCTAATGAAAATATTCCGAATTAATTTTAATTAAAATTGCGATAAAAAGGTATTTGATACAATTAATTTTATTGTAAATATTTATAAGTTTAACGTTATTGTTTTTAATGTTTTACAAAAAAGCATTTTATGTTTAACGCTAATTTAAAAAAGGAAATCATGGGTATAGATTGCGTCATAATGTTTCCATCATCATCATCATTCGCGCAACAGCCCCATCATGGGCTAACGTCGTATGTCTACTGGTACATTTCGAGACAGGAGACATTTTCTTTTTACATCGTAGGATTGTCAGCCCTACGCTCTACAGTCATATTAGACGGGGAATTTCTATTTGAAGTGGATTCCGAAGTACTAAAAACATCCACACACCACCGGTACTCGAACCTGAAACGTGTGATACCGAGCGCCAGAGCACCAGGCCATAGACACTATGGTCTATGGTTCCCTCGGCGATTTTTAACTTACAATGAGTGTGGTACTTATGTACTTAAGTGGCCTTTTTCCTATAACAAATATTTAAATTATAAGATAAATCAGTTTGATTCTGTGTACGTATTTGAATGATCAGACTGGAGCACAGTTTCTCGAAAATGTCAACCCTTAGACTTTATTCACGAGCCTCCATCCTGTAGGGTATCTCCACATGATGGACAGTGGTATCACCTGTTCTATAATCACATACTTAAGTACACAAATAAATATTCAGAAATGCTTTAATTGATAAAAAATACAATTAATGAGAAGAAAACGCGAAAGTGTTAAAATCAGTGCTTCTTAAATGGGCTGCAATCAAAGTATCCTTTTAATAGGTTTATGAATTTAATTATGCCCGCCCAGTGAATTATTATTTCATCGCCGCTCTCAATACATCTCATGAAAAGCCAATTACACCATCAAAAGTGTGTTCTCGTCTTCCCCATTGGAAGAGTTTAATTGCTTCTGTCTTAACGGAAATTTCAGTGTGCGCGAATCGGTGTTTCGTTCGTCTCTCATTATGGGAGCGGAAATTTAATTACGCTGAAACTTTTCGTTGGATTTCGCTGCAGCAAAAATGCGGCCTATTGTGCACGTTGGAAATGCTACTCCAGGAAATTGGAAAAGATAACCTATTCGGGGAAAAATGGAGTTTATTATCTGGAAAAAAAAATCTCAGATATTCAGATGGAAGTAGTTCTATGATACGAAAGTAAAAGATAAAAGCAGGATAAGTAAGCCCTGGTGATACCTTCGGATACCCATCAGAACAACTTGTAACTTTAACTGTGAAAGCCAAAATTATATAGGTATATCCAGGATAAGTAAACATTGAGGACACGGGATATTCTTCACAATAACTCGCAACTTCAACTGTGTTAACTAAAATGAGTGACTAGTTGAAACTAGTGAAAATATCCCAAATTAGTTTTAATAAAAATTGCGATACAATGTTATTTGATTCAATGTATATCATTGTAAATATTTATAAGCTCATTTAAATTAAATTTAAAGCAAAAATACAAATATTATATTCATGTAACATCATCATCATTGGCGCAACAGCCTCATTATGGGCCAAGGCGGTCTGCCTAATGGCAGGTTACAAGACCTGCTTACCAGCAGATTTCGAGACAGGAAGTAGTTAATTTTTAAGAAATAGGGTTGTCAGACATACATATCACTACTCCCACAACGCTAAACGATCATATAAGACAGGTTAAAGTTAAAGGTTTAAAGTTTTACGGTTAAAGTTTAAAGTTGACTCGAAGTGGTTTAACTCGAACTCTAAACCTGTGGCACCGAGCGCTAGAGTGCTCACTCGGCCATCAGACCCAATTAACATAATCTTAATATAAATGAAAAAAATTCAAAATGGTATTAAGTTTGCATTGTTCGATTATTATATAAATAATTGTATATTCTATAATAGTATTATTGTTATAAGGACGATAACAGCCAGGGGATAATAGGGTTATCAGCCCTAGTAACACTACCTCTACAACGCTATGCAATCATAATAGACAGGGACCTACAGTGGATTCCGAACATCTACAAACATTCATGGCACCGCTGGGACTCGAAAACGAAACCTGTGGCACCTAGCGGCAAAGCGTTAGACACTCGGCCATATTTATCTTACAATGACTCTGGTACTTATAAAATAAAGTGATATTTTTCCTATAGTAAATATTTAAATTATAAGATAAATCAGTTTGATTCTGTGTACGTATTTGAATGATCAGATGGGAGCACAGTTTCTCGAAAATGTCAACCCTTAAATTCTATCCACGAACCTCCATCCATGTGGGTAACTCCACATCATGGACAGACGGTCACACTTGTTGTATATCAGCATGACGGCCAATTGACTAGCGCTCTGGTCTTTGCTACCACAGGCTTCAGGTTCGAATCCTGGCGGTAGCAGGGATGTTTGTTCGTGGTTCGGAATCCATGTTAAGCTGTAGGTCCCGGTGTGTTTAGCCTAAAGTGGGCGCAAGATGACCGTAGAGCGACAAACCAAACCACTTGTTGTATAATCCTATACTTAAGTACACAAATAAATATTTAGAAATGCTTTAATTGATAAAAATCACAATTAATCAGAAGAAAACGCGAAATTAATCACAATTAATCTCATGAAAAGCCAATTACACCATCAAAAGTGTGTTCTCGTCTTCCCCATTGGAAGAGTTTAATTGCTTCTGTCTTAACGGAAATTTCAGTGTGCGCGAATCGGTGTTTCGTTCCTCTTTCATTAAGGTGAGCGGAAATTTAATGAAGCCGAAACTTCATTGAATTTCGCAAGTAGCAAAAATGCGGTCTATTATGCGCGTTGGAAATGCGGTTCCAGGAAATTGGAAAAGAAAACCTTTCCGGGGAAAACTGGAGTGGATTACCTGGAAAAATAAAACTCCTAGATCTTCAGGTGAAATTACTTCTGTGATACGATAGTAAAAGGCAAGATAAGTAAGGACTGATGATACGGGATATCCTTCAGAACTAACTTGTAACTTTATCTGTGGAACCCAAAATCTTCAGGGGGACTGGTGAACCTTAACCTAATGAAAATATCCCAAATTATCCCAATATAGTTTTAATAAAATTGCTGTAAACCGTTTTTTGATTCAATGTATTGTATTGTAAATATTTATAAGCTTTTAATATTTAACGCTAATTTAAAAAAAAAAACAAATCATGGTTATAGATTGCCTCATAATGCTGCCATTATCACCCATCATCATTGGCCCAACAACCCCATTGTGAGCTAAGGCCGTCTGTCTACTGGTATATTTCGACGCCGGAAATCTTTTATTTTTAGAGGGTAGGGTTGTCAGCTCTACGCTCTACAGTCATATTAGACAGGGAACTGCGGCTTAAAGGAGATTTCTAACTACTAAAAACATCCACGCACCGCCGGTACTCGAGCCTGAAACCTGTGGTACCGAGCTCCAGAGCGCTAGAGGAAATAGACACTATGGCCCTGTGGGCCCATAGGCCATTTTTAACTTACAATGATTATGGTACTTATCAAATTAAGTGGTCATTTTCCTATAATAAATATTTAAATTATAAAGTAAATCAACTTGATTGTGTTTATGTATTTGAAGGATCAGATTGGAGCACAATTTCTCGAAAATGTCGACCCTTAAATTCTATCCACGAGCCTCCATCCTGTAGGGTATCTTCATATGAGGAATACATGATCTCACTTGTTCTGTAATCACATACTAAAGAACAAAAATAAATATTTATAAATGCTTTAATTGATAAAAATTACAATGAATCAGAAGAAAACGCGAAAGTGTTAAAATCAGTGCTTCTTAAATTGGCTGCAATCAAAGTATCCTTTTAATAGGTTTATGAATTTAATTATGCACGCCCAGTCAATTATTGTTTCATCGCCGCTCTAAATAATACATCCCAAGAAAGCCAATTACACGATCAAAAGTATGTTCTCATCTCCCCACTGGAAGAGATTAATTGCTTCTGCCTTGACGGAGTGCATGGATTGGAAATTTCACTGTACTGCAAATCGGTGTTTCGTTCATCTTTCATTAATGCGAGCGGAAATATAATTAAGGCGAAACTTGGTTGGATTTTGCAACAGCAAAAATGCGGCCTATTATGCACTTTGGAAGTGCGGCTCCAGGAAATTGGAAAAGAAAATCTTTCCGGGGAGAAATAGAGTGAATTACCTGGAGAAAAACAACTTAGATCTTCAGGTGAAATTACTTCTATGATAGGGAAGTACTATAAAAGATAAAAGCAGGATAAGTAAGTTGTTGTTGTTGTTACTAATCTCGCATCTGTCTAGCAGGGCTAGACAATTCCTATGAATCCGAAAACGTGTAAAAAGTCTAAAAACAGTTGAGGGTCATCGTCTTTGTAAACTCCCAAACAAGTTAAAATATTTGCGGGAGAAGCCATGTCAGAAGAGCCCCAATGGCACTGAGGGAATATTTTTTGACCGTGCCTAAAAGGGAGGGCACTTGGGTGTCCACTCAAGAAGGGAGAAAAAGCAGTCTGATGGAAGCTCGGTCTAAGTTGGAAAGATCCTGCCCGTTTCCCAGTAAAATACTAAGATTGGTTGGGTGGGGTTTTTGAAAGCTTGCTCATTTTTATTTTTTCTAAATATCTACAGAAATCTCGCCAAAGCTCAGCGTCCCACAATGACTGACATCCTCAGCAGCGGATTTGGCTAAGGAGTCGGCTTTCGGATAAGTAAGCACTGGTGATCTAGTGACATCTTCAGAACTAACTTGTAACTTTAACTATGGAAACCTAAATTTTTGAGTGACTGGTGAACCTAGTGAAAATATCCCAAATTAATTTTAATAAAAAGGGCCTGATGGCCAAATGGCTAGCGCTCTGCCGTTCTGTACTACAGGTGCTGGGTTCAAATCCCGGCTTTGCCATTGGTGTTTGTTAGTGGTTCGGAATCCACTTTAAGCCGTAGGTCCCGGTCCTAATAGGATCGTAGAGCGCTGCGGGGGCATTGTTACTCCGCGTCCGTGGCTTACCATCAAGCTACACGCGCCCCCTGGGTAGTGCAAAGTGAGTAAAATCGGTGCAGCCCTTATGGCGAAGATCACGGTCTATTTGCCAGCTGCATTAGAAGGAAAAAAAATAATGAAAATTGTGACAATGTTTTTTTCCTTCAGGGTATTTTATTGTAATTATTTATGTTGCGCCAATCAAGAAGAGCTTATAAATAATTAAAATAAAATACAGCATGGTGGGCAAAGGCTGTCTATCTATTGGTAAATTTCGGGACAGGAGACGCTTTCTTTTTACGGGGTAGTACGATGCATAACGTTATTAAGGTTGAATTGTTCAATTACTATTTAATTTATAAAATTTATTTTTATTTATTTAAATTTATTTATTTTTATTAAATGTATTATACATCTTTTTCTTTTCAATAGTAATAATAATAATAAATTAATTTTTTAAATGATCCATTAAATAAGAGAATAAATAAATTAAAATGATATAATAATAAAAACATTCTATTAACATTCTATTAGTTTTTTCTAAACATTTTAATACTTTTTTGGTAGATTTAGTAATTTAAATTATTATAAGTTACTTGATTTATATAGGTTGTTCGCTATATACATAAAGTTATATTTATAAAAAAAAATTTCAAGATTACTACACACTAACACATCTAAAGACAGAGTTTACAAATTTGATTGTAAGATATAAAACGCATTCTTAAATTATTGCTTTCAATCAACAATACATTTCATAAATTGTAAATGTAATATTTATTTGCTATTACTTTAGCTAAATGAAATAACTTATTTATTATATAAATATTTAATGATTAAAAATATTAATACATTATGGAAATGAAATAAAATTCTTTATGTAATAAAAATAATAAACATTTTTTAAAATAACTAATGAAATGCGTGTAGTTTTATTATAAAAAAAATGTAATTTAGTAAAATGTTGTATTATCATAAATAAATGCGTTCTTACAGTAAATTAAGTCTTTAATAAAATTTTATAACGCTTACTTTTAAACAAAATTTCAATTTAGAGGTTTGCTATATGATCTCTGCAATTTAAAATGTGTCTCGTAAAATTAACTTATTAAAAGAAAAGATTACAATTTCTGCTGTAAGAGAAAGAAATTTAATTTTTGTAACGCCTAAGCAACTTTCTGAAAGATAAATACAAAATTTCATTATGTGAAAAAAAGGTGATTTGTTATTCTTGAAAATCCAGCTAATAAAAACGTCACACGTAATTTATGAGTTAAAAGGAACTAAATTTTTGAAGTGAAAATTAGGAAATAAATTCAAAAAGTTTATTTCTTAATTTGTTTCGGAATTTTTATTAATAAACTTTTTTATTGCCATTTCCATACTTTAAATTCCCTCAGTTGGATAAAAATTTTGTACCAAGCAGTTATTTAAAAAGTATTTAATTTTAATACGTTTATTGTTTTGAAATAAGAAATAGCAAAAGCAAGATGAATTTTTATGAGAATTTTATTAAGATGAATTTTTTAATGCTGTTTTTATTTAAGACTCAGAAACTTTATTTGATACTCTTCTGTAAATAATTTTCGGGAAAAAAGAAAGCTGAAAATATTTTGTTATGATCAAATATTTTTGCATAACATGAAGATAATCGTTTTTTAATATTTATCACTATGACCTGCGCACAAGCTAACTTGCTGATGGTCAAGTGTTTAATTCCAGTTGATGGCGTTTTAACGTCTCGGCCTACATTAGACTTATAACAGCTTTAAGAAGAGGGCCATTTTGAGATTCATAGAAAACATTTCAATTTTTATGTACAAGAACTATATATATATATATATATATATATATATTACTTTGGAAAACAGGCTGATAATCCGGCCTATACACTTCAAAAAAGAAACAAAAACAACACTTCTGGTCGACTCGTCGCAGAACTCTCTCTTCTTCACCAAAAAAAAAAAAAAAAAAAAAACTCTTTAAAGAACGTCAAAAAAGGGGCTGTCAGCTTCCCTCACTTCTGAATGGAGCAGACATTTCTCAGCTCGCGGTCTCTCACTCATCTCTATAGAACAACTCATGGTATAATTCCCATTCCATCTGCAGTTGTTTCGACCTGTGAAGGTCGCACAAACATTCGCGAATTTCCTCATTATGCATGATAGCGAATGTCTGCTATCCGATTTGAGTGACAGGTTGTTCTCTTTAGTACAAACACTAATTGCATGTAATATAACTATCCACAATAAAGTTCGTCTACTGTCAAATTTTAGTGACGGGTTGCTATTCTATACTTGTCAAATAACATACATTCCTCTCTCCTGAGGATGAAAGGCCAAAATTCTTCTCGTGAGAAAAAAATGCTACAGCATGGGTAGTGGGATTAAAACAAGGTGTTCCAGGAGCCGATTGCAATAATATTTTTCCTCATGAATAGGCGGCCTGGTGGCCAAGTGGCTAGTGCGCTGGCCTTTGGAATACCAGGCTTGAGGTTCGAATCCTGGCAGTGGCATGGATGTTTTGTTAGTGGTTCGGTATCCACTTTAAACTGTAGGTCCTGGTCTGTTTAGCCTGAAGTGTGCACAAGATGACCATAGAGCGACAAACCAAACCAAATCCTTATCAATAACCTGCCTACTTAACTGAACATTTGATTGTCAGAAAAATGATTTTCTCTAATACGAATCTGTTTCTGAAAAATAGTCTTTGAATTTATTCTATTTTTTACATCCTTTACATAAGATTATTTGGTCCTCTAATAGTTAGAAATATGAGGGTGGGACATCGGGGACTTCTTTTGTACCACGGATACCCACCGACTGGTGTTAAGCAGACAGTGCCTACCGGGAGGAATTTTAGATATGATTAATTCCCACTCATTTGCATGTTGTATCGGAGTAAACATGGAAAACCTCCCACCAGGCATCTTTATTATAGATAGAAGATGCTTTATATGCATTTCCCCAATCGCCATCGAGTCTCCCCATTTCTGAAAACAGTGACTGCAACAATACCACCAGCGGATTCGAACATCAGCCCTCCAACGGTTTAGCCCTGAATCAAATTTTAAAGGCAATATACAACCTTATTCATTTTCATAATTATAATACACTCATGTCCAAAAATTAAGGATAATTCACAATCACACAGAAATTAAACTCTAAAATAAAAATTTCACTTCTAGAATTATCACACACATCTTGAAGAAGAATATGCAAATTACAGGAAACCCCCAGATGGCGCAGATAGTACGTCACAATGTCGAGAGTGTAAGAGAGGGGTATATAAGGAATGGTGGCAAAGAAGTAAAATTGTTCACAAGCGCTTTATAAGCCTTTCAGTGCAATAACCGCGTAGTTATGGCACAAAGGAAGCATTTTAATGATTTTTTACATGGCAGAATTATCGGACGACTGGAATGTGGATGTACCCAGCTGGAAGTATCCGAGGAACTTGGAATCGCCCAGAGTGTCATCTCCAGGCTTTGGCAACGATTCCAAGATGATGGTAATGTGAGTAGATGTTACAGCATAGGTCGCCCCTGAGTTACAACGCCGAATGAGGACCGGTATTTAACAGTTACTGCCAAAAGAAACAGACGGAGCACAGCATCAGACCTGTCTCGTCAGCTCTCTTCAGCTACCGGTACGACAGTTTCAAGGCAGACCGTGTACAGACGCTTAGGGTACATTGGTCTATATGCTCGTAGGCCTGTCAGATGTGTTCCACTTACCGCAACTCACTGTCGCCTGCGATTAACCTGGAGTAGAGAGCATGCATTGCGGATACCGCAACAGTGGTCTTGTGTGATGTTTTCCGACGAGTCCAGGTTTAGTTTGCAGTCTCATACTCGCCGGACTTTCATATGGAGAGCGCCAGGTACCCGTTACCACCTAGAGAACACCATTGAACGACACCGTTGCGGTGGTGCAGGATGGCTCGTTTGGGGAGGAATTATTCTTGGTTCCAGAACTGGCCTGCATGTTCAGAGAGTAACGATAACAGGCCACATCTATCGGTATGTCATTCTGGAACAACATGTACGTTTGTTTCGGGGCGCCATGGGTGCTGAATTTCTGTTTATGGATGACAACGCCCGTCCTCACCCTGCAAACATTGTAGACGAATGCCTTCAATTGGAGGATATCACCCGTATGGATTGTCCAGCATACTCACCGGACTTGAATCCAATAGAGCATGCGTGGGATATGCTTGGCCGACGAATTGCAGCCCGTCAACCCCCTCCCACCTGTCAACCGGAACTTCGGAGGGCATTTCTTGATGAGTGGTGTAATATTTCCCAAGATCAGATTGATAATTTGATACTCAGCATGCCTGGGCGTTGTAAGGCCTGTATTGAATAGTCCGGGGGACATACTCCACATTAACCATCATACTAACCCTGTTATACTGTTTTTTGTAAATAGGTTCTTTTTTTAAATTTGCTTCAGGGAGTAAAAATCGCAATTTTTATTAATTATGTCAAACATATGGCATCTTTTTTGCTCTTTACCTTTTGTTTAATAAATAGACTTTACAAATAAGTCAAATTTGTTTTGCTTCTGTCTCTTTCTTTGCCTGAACTTCATTATCCTTAATTTATGGACATGAGTGTTTAACAGAGATATTTTTAGTGTATCCTAGCGAAACCGAATCTCTTGCAATATTTGACATATCAGTGATGAATAAACTTATGTTCAAGAGATGTTTTTTTTGTATGTTGAGACACATCTGGTTTAAAATTTTATTTTACGTACATATTTCAAATAGAAACAGGGTGTCAATGATTTTAATATCAGACCGTTTCTTTAAAAAAGTATTTTAATTGAAGATTATTTTTCTCAAAGCTTTATCACTACTTTTTTTTTTTTTTTTTTTGATTAGCCATTCCTGTAACAATGCAAATGGAAGGCCATATAAAGATAATACGTTTATGATGTAGTCTCAAATATTAATTTTTCTCTTTTAAATTGAAAATAATTCCGATTAACACGCAGAAAAATAAATCTTTTAAATTATGCATGCTAATAATGAAAGTTTTAAGCCTTTCTTTTAGAAGGACAATTCTTATTTTCATTGTGTTTATGAATGAAATGAACAAAAAATAAAATTATCAAAAGATTAATTTAGTAGCTGATGTGTAGAAATTTTAAATTCCAGTATTTCTCTGCGGCAAATCTGATTTTAAGCTCTTAATCTTATTCAATTCATTTTCCTCTAAAACTGTACCATTTTTAAATATTTTCAAAATGTGGTCGTATACATAAAAATGCATACAAGTATTCCGAGATTAATATAATTTGCTTCTAAGAAGGAATTGTAAGTTTTATTTTACTTTTTAAAACAAAGCATAAAATTCCTTTTCAAAAGCAAATTATATTTAATTATATTTTTAAAATGCAGAAATTTCTTGCATATTATTTAGTAATTTGAAAAAAATTTAAAAGCTTGAAATAAAATTAGTATTAGAATTCACAAGTTTAAAGCTTTAAAATAGGCTTTTAATATTCTCATTTTTTTAATGTAATGTAATACTATAATTTTAAAAAGAAATATTAATCATTGGACAATGTTTATAATTTTATGAATAGAAGGATATATACTATATAAAAGAATATAGATTAACTGAATTTTATGGGATCATAATTTAAAAACAACCCCAATAAGAGAATCATATATATTTTATTCTTATATAAAGAGCATTTAAAAATTCCAAAACAATTTTATTTAAAAAAAATCCGATTTTTTATATCTTATGATATTAATGGTTAATGTTTTCCTTGATGGTGAAATATACTTTGAAAATTTCGTTTGTACAAACATTAATCTTTCATTTAAACATATCTTTGTATTCCTTAAATAATTAAAATAACACAAACGTTAAATATCTAAATAAATTAAGTTATATATTATAAAATAATTTATGCATTGTTTCATAAATATAATTAATTGCTCCATATTTATATTTATGAAAGAAAGTACATAAATTGTACATAAATTGCTTACAGTATTATTAGTACATAAATAGGAAGTACATAAATTGCTTACAGTATTATTATCAAATTAAAAAAGCATTTAATTTGTCACAATTTTTGTACTCTTGCTACTTCCTACACACTGACAAGATCCCCCTGTGGCGCTCAAGGGAAATAGTCAGCCGGCTTCCAGACTCTCACCCGAGAAGAAGTGCAGGACCACCTGCGCTCCTGTTTTAAAAACGTTTATTTTATGGTCTCTCATCCCGAGAAGAAATATATTTAGCGCATCCCAGCGCATTAGTTGGCCTACAGGCTTTCAACAGGAGATAAAGTATACTTCAAGCTATTTTGGTTTTTCGGTTTCGAAATAGAGTTCTCCTACGAATCTATAATTTTCTGTGTGTGTGTTCTAATTGCACTATGTGGTGTTTGTGCGTGAGTTCTCCAACCTGTGCCTCAAGCATTTCAACCGAGCCACATCCACTTATAATCTGGTTGACCAACCTGCACACTACAATCCTTAATTCATTCATTACCATATGTGTTTTATAGATCTGTCGACCTCCCATAATACTGTTAAGTTAGAAACATCTCAGAAAAATGTCCATATTTGATTGTGTTAATAATATTTAATTTTTCATGATATTTAGCGATTTTGTTCTATAAACTTATTTAACTTATGATAAATGTATGAGGTTTAAAGTGGTATACGAACCACTACAAACATCCATGGAATAGCCGGGAGCCAGAGCGCTAGGCACTCGGCTATCAGGCTCTCTTGCTGTAGTAATTTTATACTATTTTTTGTTAAAAAAATTTTCCATACAGACATTAGCCTCTCACCCGAGAGGAAACCTGTGCTGTAGTCGAGAAGTGTTTAGTTTATAGTCTCTCATCCCGATAGCAAATATATTTAGCGCATTCCGGTTCATTAGTTGGCCCATAGGCTCTCATCCGAAGAGGAAGTACATTTCGAGCGCTCTACGTATAGACGAGTTTCGGGTTTTCGGCTTAGAAGTGGAGTTCTTCTACGAATCTATAATTATCTATCTTTAAATATGTTATTGTATGTCTGTAATTGCATGTATGTGGTGTATTATGTTTTAAAAATACGAATATATTAACATAACAAGAGAAGTAAAGTTCTGCCTTTAGCCAACCAAACAAAACACACACCATTGAATAGTTTTGAACTAGATATTGCGTGTTTATGAAAAGGTGTCAAACTCTAGTACAGCATTATCAGTTCCATCAAAATCTATCTTGATGATAACGAGTGCGTGTCCAAAACAGGACGACCGCCGCTAATAGAATGACGGATGCATTATGGCTGGAAGAACCGTTACCATCGACGAAGAACAACAAAAAAAAAAAAATGTTATTATGAGGGAAATGCAGGCGTAATTTAGACAAATGGGTTCTTTATTTATTACTCTAATACATTTTCTTAAATCGATACATCACAGGAATTGGTGTTATGACAGTTTTTGTCAAATCAATTGGACGTAAACGTTGTTTTCAATGACACGGAAAAATGAATAAGACATTTTGTAAAAACTAAATTACTTATTAAAAAATCATTTTTTTTTTATTCTTGCATCTACAGGAAGGAAGCTTTTGTGTTTGAAAATATGTTAAATAAGATTTGCGTGCAGTTTTGAGTTTTGTTTATTTAAAGTTTATTTATCACAAATCAGGATTTCGTGCTATTACAACTAGGTAATAAATTACTTGAAATATGTCTGTGCATTGAAAAATACTATACCATGAGAAAGTTTTCTGTAATTGAAAATGTATATTAACTGGATTCTCTTGAGATGTTTAATTTGATTTCATTTTTCTCAAATTAGATTGTTATTTAAGTTTTACTTTCATTTTACCTAGTAATATGACCTTAAAAAAAGAGAGGGGTGGGTGTATTTGGTGTCAATTTTATCATTATTTATAACGAAATCTTCATTTAGAGACGGATATTCAGAAACAAAATTTCGCACGGTGAATTTTCGCGAAATAAATGCGCTCGGTGCCACAAGTTACGTGTTTGAGTCCCGGCGGTGCCATAGATGTTTGTACGAGTTCGGAATCCACTTTAAACCGTAGGTCCTGTTCTAATGTGATCGTAGAGCGCTGTGGGGTAGTGTGACTCTCGTCCGTAGCATCTCTTCAAGCTACACGTGTCCCCTGGGTTGTGCTAAATAAGTAGCAGCGGTGCAGTCCTTGCTTATGGCATAAAGAATAACTGTCTATGTATTGCCAGCTACATTAGAACAACAACAATATATATTTGCTATAGAAAAAATGTTTTGCACACCATCTCAAAAGTTTTAACATCATTTCTGACTCGTCTTGTAAAAAACCAAAATTAAACCTATGAAATAATTTCCGACTAAAATGAGGATTTTTTTTTCATCTTTTGATTTTTTAATATAATTTATCATTCAAAAGATTTTTTACGACAAAGAAATACTACTAAACATATAAAACTTTAAATTTAAAAAATTATTATTAAGTTTTATATGAATCTTTCTTCAAAGATATTTATGTTTGATTATTATTGTTTTGAAATATAAAAACTGTTTATATTAAAAAAAGGAAATGAAATATTTCATCAATAATAATTATAATTAATTTATATTTATATTTCAATAATTCTTTCTTTCCTTAATTCATATTTTAATATGATTTTGAAACTCATTTTGCATAGTGTATGATTAAAATGATAAACATAAAATAAACAATGTTATTTATTGATTGGAAATAGATTAATATGAACATTTCAATATTCTTTAAAAAATGGACGCATCCATCTATTAGGACTTAATGAAAAAATTAAAATTCTTTAAGAATGTAACAAAACAAATAATATAAAAAATTTATTACTTGTTTATTCCTACTCTTTTTCACTATATTGCAGAAAGTCCTTTATAAATAAAGTTGAAATTTTCCTCTGACATCTGGCGCCATCTATTGGTAGAAACATGCAACTTAAATCTAAAAGTAACTAAAATTAATTAAATAAATTTAATGAATGAATTAATACTAGAAAAAACCGTATTAACATCAAATGTCATCCACTAAAAATTCAAATAATTTTTTAAAAATTTGAGTGGATGAATAAAAAGTATTTTATGAACAATTGAAAATTTGAACAAGATATATATAAGGAGAGTGTGAACTAATAGTAGGAATTTAATAACAAATGGTTATTTTGTTTTCGTTAGCTGTAACACAGGCCTGGTGAAAGATTAATCTAACAACAAATTCGGTAAACAACAATCTAAAATTTTGAAAGAGCAAAACATGTTTATCTGGAAGTGCGAAATTTCCACCATTTCGAAACACAATTTCTGAGCTACTGAGTGGCAACACAGTATTTTGCTGAAGACGAATTCTTTCTCACGTTAAGGGAAGGAAAAACATGTTTTGATAAGAACATTCTTCAACCTTTCTGAAGAAGAAGAAGAAAATTGCTTTTTTTTTTCTTTTTTTTTTTTTTTTTTGACGTGGAATGTGCCGAAAAAGAACTGATGTTTGCTTTCTGAGAATGTAAAAAAACAAAAAGAATCTTTTCACGAATTCATTATGACCGTTTAGACTTCTATGTATTTTTTATTTGATCAGCAAAGAAGTTTCCAAATTGAATCTATTTCATAGATATTCTTGTTTAATTTTGTCATTTTGTTTTCTAAGTTAACATTTTTTAATGATTTTGCAAATAGCAAAAAAAAATTTCTGACAATGTTTAAAAGTATTTCTTTATGAATTTTAGAAAAACAACTTTTTATAAATAGTATTTGCTTAGTATATTATAAGAATCAGAAATAGCTACACGAAAAACATATTTAAAATATTCGATATTTATTTTCTTGGCAAAGTTTAAACATAAGGCATATTATAGAATGCTATTTATATCTTTTCAACTTGTGAATATATGCATAAATATTTATTTTTACATATTCATTTTAACTGAAAAATTAATTTTGTTTGTCAATTTCTATAAGAAATGCCTTGTAAAACCAAATATCTTAATAAATTACTTTTAATTAGAAAATTTTTGTTTTAATTTAATAAATTAAAAACTTTTATTTATTCAAATACTTGATTTTAGAAAAGCTTTGCTTATAGAATATGTCAAATGGAATTATAGTTACTATAACTAATTATAATTACTAATGAATCCCTTCCAAATAGTAATTGAATATACATTGCAGATCTTTTAAAAGTTCTACAATTCAAGCACGTGGAAAATTGGCAATTGGCCAAGTCACGTGAATTATAGCACAGTGATGTAAAAGGGGAAATACGGACGGGTTTGAAATTATATTAAAAATAATTCTAACTTTCTGGGGGCCTAATGTCCGAGTATCTAGCGCTCTGGTGTTTGGTACCACAGGTTTCCGGTTCAAGTCTCGATGGTTCCTTGGATGTTCATAGTGGTTCGAAGTCCACTTTAAACCGTAGATCCCTGTCTACTAGGATAGTAGAACGTTGCGGAGGTAGTGTTACTCGGCGTCCGTAGCCTATCTTCAAGGTACACGTGCCCCCTGGGTAGTGCTAAATGAGCAACAGCGGTGCATAAAGCTTAACTGTCTCTGTATTGCCAGCTGCATTAGAACAACAATTTGTTGTAGGAAAAATATTTTGTATACCATCTCAAAATGTTTAAAATAATTTCTAACTCGTTTTATGTAAAGCTAAAATTAAACCTAAGCAATCATTTCCGACTAAAATGAGGATTTTTTTTCATCTTTTGAATTTTTAATACTGTTAATATAGGATATCTGTCAAGAAATCTTATATTACAAAGAAATACTACTAAACATATAAAATATTTTATTAAAAAAATTGGTATTGAATTTTACATGAATCTTTCTTCAAGGTATTTATGTTTGATTATTATTGTTTTCAAATATAAAAACTATTTACAATAAACGATATATTAGAAAATGAAATAAAATTTTCATCAATTTTCGATCAAATATTGATTATTTTAATTCATATTTTAACATGATTTTGAATGTGACTGAATAAAATGATAAACATAAAATAAACAACGTTATTTATTAAAATATATTAAAATATCGTTATTTATTGGAAATATATTAAAATATCCTTTCAAATATCCTTAAAAATGGACACATCCATCTACAATGACTTACGGAAAAATTTGAAATTCTTTAAAAATGTAACAAAACAAAATGGTCATTTTATTTTCGTCAGCTGTAACGCAGGTCTGGTGAAAGATTAATCTAATAACAAATGCCGTAAACAACTAAAAAATTTTGAAAAGAGCAAAACATGTTTATCTCGAAGTGCGAAATTATCTATCATTTCGAAAAACAATTTGTGAACTGCTGAGTGGCAACAGAGTATTTTGCTGAAGACGAATTCCTTCGCACGTTAAGGGAAGGAAAAACATGTTTTGATAAGAACATTCCTCAACCTCTCTGAAGAAGAAGAAAATTGCTTTTTTTTTCTTCTTTTTTTGACGTGGAATGTGCCGTAAAGGAACTGATGTTTGCTTTCTCAGAATGTAAAAGAACTAAAAGAATCTTTCCACGAATTCATTATGACCGTTTAGATTTTTGTGAATTTTTTTTATTCTTATTTAACCAGCAAAGCTATTTCCAAATTGAATCTATTTCTTCGATATCTTTGTTTAATTTTGTCATTTAGTTTCCTAATCTAACATTTTTTAATGACTTCGCAGTAATGAAAAAAAAAATAGTTTTGTGGAAATGCTTAAACATATTTCTTTATGAATTTTATAAAAAGATCTTTTTGTAAATTGTATTTGCTTAATATATTATAAGAATCAGAAATAGCTAAACGAACCACATGCTTAGAATTTTCGATATTTATTTTGTTGGTGAAGTTTAAACATAAAGCACGTTATCCGTTGCTATTTATGTCTTTTCTGACTTATAACTAGATACACAAATATTTATTTTCCAAATTCTTTTTAACTCACAATTAATTTTGATTGTCTATTTCTATAAGAAAACCTTTGTAAAATCGGGTTAAATGGTGGGTTAAAACCAGGTTAAACACGAATATGTTAAATATGTATGGTTAAGAGACATAAGTTGGAGCCTGAATGGTCGAGCGGCTAGTGCTCTGACGCTCGGGGCCACAGGTTTTGGACTCGTGACCCGGTGGTGCCATGGATGTTTGTAATGGTTTGGAATCCACTTTAAGCCGTAGGTCCTGGTCTCGTAAGAGCGTCACGGAACCAAGTCAGACTTCTACCTACGGGTGCTCCATTACAACAGAAGCTGTTCCCTTTCCCTTGAACCTTGAGTACATACAGGTTCGTGGGCTTGGTCTATGCCTACCAAGTGGGATAAGAAATAACAACATTTTAGTATTTTAAGAAATATCTTGTTGTCAGCCTGTTTTGTTAACATTTAACTTTGCTGTTATGATAATTGCGGCCAGTTTAAATTATATAGTATTTCATAAGAAATTATTTAATTCTTAATAAAGAATAAGCGTGAAAACTGACAGTAAATATAATTCTTTGATAAAATCATATTTTTTTTTCATCGTCTGGTTTTTTAATGAATAAATTGAAATTGTTTAAAAATGTAATAAAACAAAATGGTCATTTTGTTTTCGTTAGCTGTAACACAGGCCTGGTGAAAGATTAATCTAACAACAAATCCGGTAAACAACCGAAAAATTTTGAAAGAGCAAAACATGTTTATCTCGAAGTGCGAAATTTTCTATCATTTCGAAAAACAATTTCTGAACTGCAAAGTGGCAACAGAGTATTTTGCTGAAGACGAATTCCTTCTCACGTTAAGGGAAGGAAAAACATGTTTTGATAAGAACATTCTTCAACCTTTCTGAAGAAGAAGAAAATTGCTTTTTTTTTTTTTTCCTTTTTTTGACGTGGAATTTGCCGAAAAAGAACTGATGTTTGCTTTCTCAGAATGTAAAAAAACTAAAAGAATCTTTTCACGAATTCATTATGACCGTTTAGACTTCTGATGTATTTTTTTTTATTCTTATTTAATCAGCAAAGAAATTTCCAAATTGAATCTATCTTTTCTATATTCTTGTTTAATTTTGTCATTTAGTTTTCTAAGCTAATATTTTTTAATGACTTTGCATTGAGGAAACAGAAATAGTTTTGTGGAAATGTTTAAACGTATTTCTTTATGAAATTTTATAAAAATATTTTGTAAATAATATTTGCTTAATATTTTATAAGAATCTGAAATAGCTAAACGAAACACATGTTTAAAATATTCGATATTTATTTTTTTGACGAAGTTTAAACATAAAAATGTTATCCATTGCTGTTTTTGTCTTTTCTGACTTGTAAAAGATATATATAAATATTTATTTTACAAATTCTTTTTAACTGACAAATCAATTTTGATTGTCAATTTCTATAAGAAAACTTTGTAAAACCTGAGTTTAATGGTGAGTTAAAACCAGTTTAAATTCGAATATGTTAAATATGTATAGTTAATAGACATTAGTTGGGGCCTGAATGGCAGGGCGGCTAGCGCTCTGGCGCTTGGGGCCACAGGTTTTGGACCCGGCGGTGCCATGGGTGTTTGTAATGTTTCAGAATCCACATTAAGCCGGAGGTCCTGGTCTCGTAAGAGCGTCACGGAGCCAAGTCAGACGTCTACCTACGGGTGCTCCATTACAACAGAAGTTGTCACTTACTCTTGAACCTTGAGTACATACGGGTTCGTGGGCTTGGTCTATGTCTACCAAGTGAGATAAGAAATAACAACATTTTAGTATTTTAAGAAATATCTTGTTGTCAGCCTGTTTTGTTAACATTTAACTTTTCTGTTATGATAATTGCGGCCAATTTAAATTATATAGTATTTAATAAGAAATTATTTAATTCTTAATAAAGAATAAGCATCAAAACAGACAATAAATATAATACTTTGATAGAATTATACCATTTTCTAGACAGCTTTTTTCATCTCCTGATTTTTTTTAATGAATAAATTGAAATTGTTTAAAAATGTAATAAAACAAAATGGCAATTTTGTTATTGTTCACTGTAACACAAGCCTGGAGAAAGATTAACCCAACAACAAATTCGGTAAACAACAATCCGAAATTTTGAAAGAGCATAACATGTTTATCTCGAAGTGCGAAATTTTCCATCATTTCGGAAAACAATTTGTGAATTGCTGAGTGGCAACACAGTATTTTGCTGAAGACGAATTTCTTCTCACGTTAAGGGAAGGAAAAACATGTTTTGATAAGAACATTCTTCAACCTTTCTGAAGAAGAAGAAGAAAATTGCTTTTTTTTTCTTTTTTTTTTTTGACGTGGAATTTGCCGAAAAAGAACTGATGTTTGCTTTCTGAGAATGTAAAAGAACTAAAAAATTCTTTTCGCGAATTCATTATGACCATTTAGACTTCTATGTATTTTTTTTTATTCTTATTTAATCAGTAAAACAATTTCCAAATTGAATCTATTTCTTCGATATTCTTGTTTAATTTTTGTCATTTAATTTTCTAAGCTAACATTTTTTAATGACTTTGCAATGAGGAAAAAAAAATAGTTTTCCGAAAGTGTTTTGTTCAAATGTTTAAACATATTTCTTTATGATTTTATAAAAACATCATTTTGTAAATAGTATTTGCTTTGTATTTTATAAGAATCAGAAATAGCTAAATGAAAAACATGTTTAAAATAATGTTAATTTTTTTTTTGATGATGTTTTAGCATAAAGCATGTTATCCAGTTCTATTCATGTCTTTTCTGACTAGTAAATAGATACATAAATATTCTTTTTAACTAACAAATTAATTTTAATTTCTATAAGAAAAGCTTTGCAAAATCAAATCTCTTAATAAATTACTAAAGTAAAAGCAAGTACTTTTAATTATAAAATATTTCTTTTATTTAATTAAATTAAATACTTTAATTTATTCAGCTCAGTTCAAACACTCAGTTTTAGAAAAGTTTTGCTTACAGAATTTGTCAACTGGAATTATAGTTTACATAACTAATGAACCCCCTCAAAATAGTAACTGAATATACGTTACAGTTCTTTTAAAAGACTGGCAGATTTTGAGACAGGGGATGATTTCTTTTTACGGGGTAGGGTCGACAGCCCTACTTCCATCGCTCTACAGTCTTATTAGACCGGGACCTACAGTTTAAAATGAATTCCGAACCACTACAAACTTCCATAGCTCCACCGACACTCGAACCCGAAACCTCAGGCACCGAGCGCTAGAGCGTTGATCACTAGGCCATCGGGCCCCCATATCATTTTCTACATTCAAAAACTAAAAAAAAAAAAAAAAATTAAATAATTTTTTTTAGTTAGATGATGGCCAATCTAAATCATAACACATAACACGAATCTAAAACATAATTTTTTTGTTACTCAAACAATACATAGTTACATAGTTTCTGACACAAAGACTACTTAGTAATAAAAATGAAGCCTCGCGGCAGAGAGGAGGTGAATGGATGTTTGTGGTGGAAGTAAAAGCCTTTTTTCTGCTAATCCAGCTTCACAATTACTACTTAGATGCATAAAGATAGAATAATCTTTATCTCGGGAGATGTTTCTTTGAGAAACACGACTTAACGCAACGAGTACTATAATCTGCCTTTTGCTTTTCTTACGGAAAGGGATTACAGCAGATTAGCTGCCCCCTCTGAGTTTTCCTTGCATTATTGAGTGCTTTGTGACTTTCGCATTAATTGGGCGCCGTTGACGTATGACGGCAAATGTTGCTGTTCGCACCCGGGAAAAAGTGAGCAATTATTTATTTACGACTTCTCATGTCTGGGCAGCGAGTTTAGAGTGTTAAGTCACATTTGAGTTTTTCTTAGGTAGCTCAGATGTTGTATTTTTACGAATTGTTTAGTGGCGGTAATAACTCGCATAACATTAAAATCTAAGGTTTCATCTTTTAAATTTCACTTTTTACGCACGCCTCATAGCCGAGTAGCTAGTAATCTGGCCCTCGGTATCACAGGTTTTTTCGGGTTCGGCCTTATGAGGCGTCCGTAAAAACACTACTACTATTATCACCACACCACATCACTGTGCCTAGAGCTTTCTCTCTTACAGTTTGGAAATGACGTGGGTGAGAAGTCTAACTGGGCTCTATGACGCTTAACGGTCATATGAAACCGGGACTTACACTTCAAAGTGGATTCCGAACCACTACATGCCATCGCCGGGTTCTCGAACCCGAAATCTGTGCCATCGAACACCAGAGCGCTCATTGCTTCGATAATCAGGTCTCAATATTAAATAATACACGACGAACCCTATGAACTTTCGTATAATTATTCTTCACTGACGCAACAAGCCCATGGTAGGCCAAGGGCGTCTGCCTATTGGCAGATTTCGAAACCTGAGGTGTCTTCTTTTTACGGGGTAGGGTTTCTAGCTCTACGCTTAACGCTCTACAGTCATGTTAGACCGGAACCTACGGTTACGTCCGAAACTCTAAAAACATTGATGCCATGGCCAGGATGATGCCCTCGCCGGGACTTGAATCCGAAGTCTGTGGCATCGAGAGCCAGAGCTCTAGTCAGTTGGGCATCAGGTAGCCATATCATTTTCTACATTTTAAAAATTAAAAAAAAACTAATAGTTTTTCTAGTTAGATCAGGCCTAAAACATAATACAAGTTAAATTCAAGTCTAGAACATAATTTGTTTTACGTAAGCAATACACAGTTACCGTTTCTGACGCAAAGAATTACTCAGTAATAAAAATAAAGGTGCAGAGGAGAATGGATGTTTCTGGTGGTAGGAAAAGCCCTTTTTCTGCTAATCTGGCCTCACAATGAGCCCTTAGATCTTCATCTCGGGTGATGTTTCTTTGAGAAACACGACTTATCGCAACGATCAGTATAATCTGCCTTTTCCTTTTCTTACGGTGGGGCTTACGTAGTGATTAGCCGCTTCCTCGGAGTTTTCCTTGCATTATTGAGTGCTCTGTGACTTTCACATTAATTGGGCGCCGCTGACGCATGACGGCGAATGCTTCTGTTCGCACTCGGGAAAAAGTGCGCGATTATTTATTCACGACTTCTGACGTCTGGGCAGCGAGTTTAGAGTGTGTTAAGACACATTTGTGTTTTACTTAAGTAGGTTCAGGTATTGCATTTTTAGGAGTTGCTTATTTGTGGTAATAGTTCACATAACGTTAAAATCTAAGCTTTCATCTTTTAAATTTCACTTTATACAGGGCCCTGATGGCCGAGTAGCTAGCTCTCATGCGACAGTGGGCACGTGTAGCATTAAGCTACTAAATAGCTTCTATCTATTGTAGCATTATGCTACAACTCGAGTAACACTATCCCTGCAACGCTCTACGATACTATTAAACCACGACCTACGGTTTAAAGTGGACCTCAAACCACTGCAAACATCCATGCCACCGCGGGGGACTCAAACCCGAAACCTGGGGCACTTAGCGCTAGGCACTTGGCCATCATTCCGCTGTAAAAAGGGAAATTTAAAGGATGAAAACTTAGAGTAGTACTGCAACTACGCAATTCGTAAAAATGCAATACCTAGGAAATGCACAAATGTGTTTCAACCCTCTAAACTCGCTGCCCAGACAGGAGAAGTCGTAAATAAATAAGTGCGCACTTTTTCCCGAGTGTGAACAGAAGCATTCGCCGTCAGACGTCGACGGCGCCCAATTAATGCGAAAGTCACAGAGCACTCAATAATGCATGGAAAACTCCGAGGAAGCGGCTAATCTCTACGTAAGCCCCACCGTAAGAAAAGGAAAAGGCAGATTATAGTGCTCGTTGCGATAAGTCCTGTTTCTTAAGGAAACATCACACGAGATGAAGATTATTCCATCTTTATGCATCTAAGCTGTAATTGTGAAGCTGGATTAGCAGAAAAAAGGCTTTTCCTACCACCAGAAACATCCATTCTCTTCTCTTCTGCGGATCTTTATTTCTGTTGTTGGGTAGTCTTTGTAACAGAAAACAGTAACTATGTATTGTTTCAGTGTAAAAAAAAATTATGTTTTAGACTCGAGTTTAGCTAAGATTATGTTTTGGGCATGATCTAACTAGAAAAACTATTCCTTTTTTTAATTTTTGAATGTAGAAAATGATATGAGGGGCTTGGAAGTAAATGCAGAACAATTCAAGTAGTGTTCTTACCACCGATTCTGTGGAAAGGTAAACATCCGTTTTAAAAGGGGAAATGGACAATTCGATTACTTGTGAAAGGTCAGATATACGTGAAGTAAAAGTAATTTTGAAAAAAATAGTCCATGCAACTATTACATGAATAATTCTAAAAGTCTCATAGTCATTTCCAACCCCTTTTTCTTTAAACATTATATAATTTAAAATTTAAAACTGTGCCACATCACTGTGCCTAGAACTGAGTTGCCCTTATACAGTTTGGGAATGATGTGAGTGAGAAGAAGTCTTATTGGGTTATATGAACTCTACGGTCATATGAGACCGGGTCCTAAGTTTTAAAGTGGATTTCGTACCACTACAAACATCCCTGGCACTGCCGAAACCTATAGCACCGAGCACCAGAAAGCTAGATACTCGACCATTCAGGCCCAAATACTTACGTGGTTATGCTTATTTTAAAAAATTATCTACGTTAAGCCTAGTTCTGTTGTTGTATGACTTGTATCTCAAAAGCAGTCTTTAAAAATAACATTTAGTGGCTATTTATAATTTATGTACTATATACAGACGCCATTATTTATACACTACTGGCCATTAACATTGCTACACCAGGTAGAAATGCAGGTAACAAAATGCAAGACAAATATATTATACTGGAAATAAGTGATTAAATTTTCAAGAAATTTGGGTGCATAGATCCTGAGAAATCAGTGCCCAGAACAACCACTTCTGGCATTAATAACAGCACTTATACGCCTGGCCATTGAGTCAATCAGAGATTGGAGGACATGTACAGGTACAGATGCCCCTGCGGTTACAACACGATGCCACAGCTCATCAACCGTACGTATGGTATGGCGTATGGTGACGAGCCAGTCGCTCGGCAACCATGTACCAGACGTTTTCTATTGGCGAGAGATCTAGTGAACGGTATTTGTATATGAGAAACCGTCATTCCTCATTTAAACACATTATAGGTGTCGTTACCGGCGCCTGCTTTGTCTGAATGCGCTGAAAAGCTAATCATTTGCATATCACAGCACCTTCTTCCTGTCATTTAAATTTCACGTCTGTAGCATGTCGCCTTCTTGGTGTAGCAGTTTTAATTGTATATGCAGTAGTGTATATACGCCATTTTTTTTAAAATTATAAATATGTTCTACCAATAAAGTTGTCATAAAATTATATATTTTTAAATAGTTAAATACTCCAAATATATACGTATATGACCCTGAACCTCTTTTCTTAAAAGGTGTAGAAATCCAGAAAAATCAATAAATCCCATTTCTTCCAACTTCGCACTCCTACAAATCCATTTATACCTGACGGGATGAAATTTTCGTCCGGGATTGGAACTACGCGTGCTCCCGGTGAATTGCTCTATCCTAGAAGGTAAATGGCATTGTCAGAACTCAAGAAAAGGAAGACGTCTTCGAAAGCGGTCTTGAGAACTCCCCAAGAAATCCACCCACTCCCTCCCCCGCACATCGAGGGGGGAAGTCCCTCGCCTTGAGACTTGATTGGGGCTTCGGGAAGAATCGCTAATTGTATTTGGATTGAAAATTCATAAATGGAGTTGGTTGATTATGGTAATAAAGTTTTGCATTGAGTTGAGTTTGTTGGTAATGGGGAGAGGGAGCTCTTAAAAATTCGTATTATAATAAGATGATAATATTTGTCTATGGTAATCGTTTATTTTTATGGAAGTTTAGAGAAAGGATTTAAGAATTTCTAGATGTTTATTCATGTGATGAATTAAATAGCTTTTGTCTAAAGTTAAAGTAAAGAACTACTGCTACTACTACACCCCCACCACATCCCTGTGTCAGGAGCTGAGTTGCCCCTTTACAGTTTGGGAATGATGTGAGTGAAATGAAGTCTGATTGGGCTATGTGAAGCTCTCCGGTCATAGGAGATCGGGATTTACGGCTTAAAGTGGATTCCAAACCACTAAAACACCCATGGCACAACCGGAACTCGAACCCGTATCCTGTGGTATCGAGCGCTATCCACTCGCACCTCAAAGTAAAGAACTACTACTATTACTACTACTTTACCACACCACATAACTGTGCCTATAGTTGAGTTACCCCCTTACAGTTTTGGGAATGATGTGGGTGAGAGGAAGTCTGATTGGGGTCTGTGGCGCTCTGCGGTCAATTGAGATTGGGACCTCCAGTTTAACGTAGAATCCGAACCACCCCAAACATCCATGGCACCGCAAACTCGAACTCGAAGCCTGTGCCACCAAGTGCCAGACACTCGGCCATTCAGTCCCAAATAATTACGTAATTATATATATTTTAAACAGTATACATTCAGCATAGTTTCGTTGTTATTGCATCGATTGGAATTCTGGAATTGGAATCATTTGGAATTTCAAAGCAATCTCTAAAAATAACATTTCTTGATTGTTTATAATTTATGTACCGTACACAAACGACATTATTTATATATACGCCAATATTATTTTATTTTTTTCCAATAATAAATGTATTCCACCAATAAAGTTTTCATAAAACATGTATTTTTAAATAGCTAAATACTTCACATATATTGGTATATGACCCTGGTACTTTTTCCTAAAAGGGTAGAAATCCAGAAAAAGCAATAAATCCCATTTCTTCCAACTTCGCCCTCCTACAAATCCATTTATACCTGACGTGATGGAATTTTCGTCCGGGATTGGAACTACGCGTGCTTCCGGTGAATTGCCCTCCCTAGAAGGTAAATGGCATTGTCAGAACTCATGAAAAGGAAGACGTCTTCGAAAAGCGGTCTCGAGAATTCCCCAATAAATCCACCCCCCCCATCCCATCTAGGAAGTCCCTCGCCTTGAGACTTGATTGGGCTTCGGGAAGAATACTAGCTAATTGTATTTGGATTGAAAATTCATAAATGGAATTGCTATGGAAGATGATTATGGTAATAAGATTTCGCATTGAGTTGAGTTTGTAGGTAATGGGGAGGGAGGTCTTAAAAATTCGTATGATAAGATGATAATGTTTATTTATGATAATCGTTTATTGTTATGGAAGTTTATAGAGAAAGGATTTGAAAGTTGCTAGATGATTATTCAAGTGATGAATTAAATAGCTTTTCTCTTAACTTAAAGTAAAGAACTGATGTAGTATTAAAACTTAATAGATGATTATTCATGTGATAAATGAAATAGCTTTTGTCTAAATTTAAAGTAAAGAACTGGCACTAGTGTTCAAATTGTCATAGATTTATGCAAACTTCTACTCGAATTGAGATAATAAAAATATATTTTATTTATTTTTACCCGACCAACTCAATGTATAACTTACAATAACAACACAATTTCAATAATTTAAGAAAATTGTGTGGGTTTTGTTGAGTTGTTTCATTTACTGTATATTTCTGATTATTTGTCTATGATAATCGTTTATTAACATGGGAATTTAGAGAAAGGATTTAAAAGCTACGAGATGATTATTCATATAATAAGGTAAATAATTTTTGTCTAAACTTTAAGTAAAGAACTGATGTAGTGTTCAAGATGTCATAAATTTATGCGGACTCATAAGATGAAGATGTCATGCTGATTCGTGTATATGCCGAGAGTGCGTTTTTTTTTTCTGCAATTTTTTTTTCCACAATAAGCAATTTTCTTTTAACCATTTTCAATTGCAATTTGCCATTTAGCAATTTTCTTTTTTTTAAAAAGTATATAAACCGAAATAAAAAAATTCCGGTGTCGTTTAAACATGTACCCATGAGGGTGAAAATGTCAGGCAGGTAAGAATGAATGAAATATTTTCCAATCAAATCTCAGTAAAGTAAAATGTCAGACGTCCACGATGATAATTCTAACTTCTGTTAGCCCTATCTACAACTAGTACATTGTTTTCGTTTAATTGTTGTACAAGTTCTGTGCTATCTGTGCTGAAGCTATATCTATGGTGAAGATTCAAATAATTTTCCATTTTCATTGTTATTTTTATTTGCTAATTAAATCTTTTATTATATTATTATTTTTTGTATACGTTTTGGTATTTTTGCTTTAGCTGGAGGAAATTTCACCAGCATCAGATTTTTCGTTTTGACGACAACGCAACAAACCAGCAATTTCGAAAACAAAGCAAATATAAAACTAATAACTCATTTCATTTAACATTAATTATTTTCATAAATCTAAGAAATATAAACTAAGGACATAAAACGTTGTCCTTATATCGCGTCTAGCTAACGGAAAAGTAACTACATTTTTTGCCATATTAGAAGATCCGTATATGAGTAGACAACTGTAAGTTATTTTTTAAGAATGTTCTAAAAATGTCCAGCTAATATACGGTAAGTTATTAAGGGAATTTTCTTAATTATCTGTGCATAAAAAAAGGCAGAAAATAATGGGGATCTAGAGAAATAATAATAGTGATCTAGAGAGCAAATAGTGGGAAACTAGTGAGACAATAATGGGTATCTAGGGCGTCAAAAATTGTGATCTAGTGAGACAATAATGGAGATCTAGAGAAATAATAATGGGGACCTAGAGAGAAAATAATGGGTAACTAGGGTGTCAAAAATTGGGATCTAGGGAGACAATATTGGAGACCTAGAGAAATAATAATGGGGACTTAGAGAGACAATAATGGGGAATCAAGAGAAATAATAACGATGATCTAGAGAACAAATAATGTGGATCTAGTGAGATAATAAGGATTGATAATGGGCATATAGGGCATCAAATATTGGGACATAGGTTCAATAATGAGGATCTAGAGAAATAATGGGAATCTAGTGAGACAATAATAGGAATTTAGAGAGACAATAACGAATATCTAGGGCATCAAAAGTGAGGATCTAGGCAGATAATTATAATCTAGAGAAATAATTAAGGGGATCTAGGGAGACAATAATGGGCTTTAATGAGGCAATAATGGGGATCTATGACATTTAAAATGTGCATTTATGGTCAAGCCATTTAAAGCATTTTATTTATTGGAAATACTAAAAGTCACGGCTGCGACATGTTAATAACAGCAAATTATTTTTAATTAAATGTTGTAAAATATTCTGTAAATATTCAATGTCTGTAAAATATTCAAAGAAAATTTTTTTAGCTTATCTCAAAAGTCTACAAATTGCAAATCATAATAATGATACACTATTTTACTAAAATATTTTTAAAAACTGTTATTTCTTCTATATAAAAAAAACTTTTTGCATAGACAGTTAAGATTAAAAAGAATATTAGGTACAGCATAATGATGAATTATCTTAATTTTTATCAAGGCGAATTTTCTGTTGAAATCTTTTGGCTGGCTCTCATCAAATGCTTTGAAAATTAAATTATATTTAAATCTTATGTAATATAATTTAATAAAACTCCAGGTAAAAATGAAATCCTACTTATAAATCTAATAAGCCAAATTTCCTTTAAAAATTTCCAAAATTCAGCTTCAAACCAGACCTACAGAATTTTCGTACAACTCCTTCGTATTTCAAGGATTTCAATTCTCGACTATGACAATGGAGAGATAGGAGGGGGGGCGTTCGAATGTCAAACAGTCTTGTCAGTGGCCCTGAAAGAAGACGTCGGAGGCGCGAATTCCTCTCCAATTAAGGCCGCTCTTTCAATGGGCATTTAATTCGGCTCATTATATTCTCAGGCCAAAAATTCATAATTGGGAAAATAGGATTGTTGCGGAGTGCTGATGGTGGTAATTAGTGATTATGGAATGTGTTGGAGCGTCTTCATGAAAAGGGTGATTGAGAATTATTGGAGGGAGAGATACTCCTTCTCGTCTGTATCTCTCTGAAAATCACTGCTTGAAAGTGTTTGAGTGCTACAGGATTTTTATTCGATATTCTGTGATCCCAGATATGAAGTCGTTATATTGTTATTAAAAAAGTACACAAGTTGGTAAAGTTATCTTAGCTGGTTAAAAGTGGTTGGTAAAGTTGTATTAGTTGGTGAAAAGTGGTTGGCAGAAGTAAGGTATGTTACTTGGTGAAAAGTGGTTGGTAAAGGTATATTAGTCGATTAAAGGTGATTGGTAATGGTGTATTAGGTGGCTGAATGTGGTTGATAATGATATTAGTTGGTTAAAGGTGGTTGGTAAAGGTGTATTAGATGGTTAAAGGTGGTTGGTAAAGGTGTATTAGATGGTTAAAAGTGATTGGTAAAGGTGTATTAGTTGGTTAGGTGTATTAGTGTTTAAGTGCTACATAATTTTTATTCAATAATCTATGATCCCAGAGGTGAAGTCGTTAGATTTTAGTATGAAAAAGGTATACATTGTTGTAGAAAG
>BPLQ01007743.1:0-139526 GCA_021605075.1 Caerostris darwini
AGGTAGAAGTGGTATTTAACTGTTATTAAGTGGTGGTATTAATCCATGCCAAGGCGGGCTGAAGCTGCGTTGCGCGCCAAAAATTGGGCCACCCTGTTATTGACAGGTGGTCATAATGTTTTGCCTTTGAGTGTATATACCCTCCCTGATTGTTAAGAACAGTAATAGTAACAAAAGCCAGTTGATTTTTCGCGAAGCCAGTTAATTTAATTTCTTCACTTAATTTACTAAATTTTGATATACTTGCGAAATGCGTTTTTATTAATGCTATATAAGTGTGCATTCATAGTGTGTTTAAATCCAAAAACTTTAAAAATCAAACATTTCACCCAGTTTTTATATATAAATGACGGTTTAATTTTTTTTTTAACAAGAATAGTTTATTATTTAATGCTTCATTTCCAATTAACAAAAAAAAAGTACATAAATTGAATTACGCTGATGTGGCTCACACAAAGAGTTAATCTCTAACTCTGCTCCGCATCTATTATGAAATATATATATATATATATATCGAAACAATACTTACCATGAATAGTTGATACTTATTACCAAATTAATATATGAATTTTAAATGAAAAAAAATTGTAAAATTAAGAAAGAACAAATTTACAAATTAATTAAAATATTGTATTATTATATCTGTTAAAAAAATTCAGAATAAGTTTCAAACAATTATTTACTCGAACAGGCCAATTGTTAGCAATTTGACTCATGGCTTTCTAATCTCTCCGCTTCTGTTTTTCAAGTACTGCATCAGAACACGTCACTGTGCTTAGAGCTGAGTTGCCCCCTTAGCTGTTTGGGAATGATATGGGTGAGAAGAAGTCTGATTGGGCTCTGTGACGCTCTACGGTCATACGGCCTACGACTTAAAGTGGATTCCGAACCACTACAAACATCCATGGCCCCGATGTATTTGAACCCGATACCTGTGGTACCGACAGTCAGCGCGCAAGTCCCATTGCTTCTAAATTGCTTCTAATTACCACTTTAAAAATATTATATCAGTATATATATCTATATAAAAAAATTTTTACCGTAGCTCGCAATCGCTGCTTTGAATTAATTTTCGATAAAAGGTGATTTCTGCATGAGATCACCATAATTTAAATAAGTGGAGTTGAACAAATAAAGCATCAAGTTATTTTTGGACATTTTAATTTTGTTAAACAAATAGAAAAAATTTATTAGATCAAATTTTATTCTCACGCCGTGTACAACTTTTCTACCGTGTCTCTTATTGGTGATTGAGATTGATGAAAGACTTGGAAGTAATACTTACAGGGCGGTATGTAAGGAAATAACACTGCTGTGCCAGATTGCCTAGTCAATAATAAAAAAAAACTATTAAAAGCTGTTTTAAGCAAGTAATTTAATTTTTTATGTACTCCCACTCTCAAATTACTCTTTTTTACAAATTTCTTACTTTTAACTTTGATTAACTTTTTTTCTACAATTTTACAAGAGAAACTGGTTCGGTGGTTAGCGATATGATCATTTAGTTTAACTATCAGCTAGCGCGATCGCATGCCGATCATGAACTTTTCTTATACTGACTTAAAAACAATATTAATTAATTTTCACCCAATAGATGGCGACGTTAGTATATTTCAATTTGTTTCGATTGCGGCGTCACTGAGTTTTTCAACTTAAAAGAGATTTTTATTCATTTTCAATGGATCGTAAAAAAAATACATAATGTATACAGTTTAAATAAAATATACTCTTATCTGTACACTATTTTTCTTTAAGAATATTTCAGTTTAAATGAGCTGGAATCGTTTAAAATGATATAAATAATTTAAATATTACGTTCTATCTTAATCTATATTTTTATCTTTTTTAAAATTAAGAACAGTTGATTCTAAATTAATTCATTAAGGTACACGAACATCATTAAAACGCGATTTTAGACCAAAATTTCGATTTTTACATTTTTGAGAAGCTTGTATTTTCAGCTTTCTAAAAATCTTCACAGTTTGTTTCTATCTTTTTTAGAACTAAAGTTATGTTAATTTAACCAAAAAAAAAAAAAAAAAAAAGAAAATAAAGAAATTAAACAAATATTTTAATTAATGTTACACTTTTTGAGCAAATTTTATATAATTTCGATTTTGGATTTCATTTCATGATAATCATCAAATGACCAAGCACAATTAAAACATTTTTACAAAATTTAATTTGTTAAAACTATCAAGACTTATCATTTCTAGAATTTTATATTCGTTATTGAAAACCAATTATAAATGCAAAACTATATCTTCAATTTTTAATAAAGTTCTAAATAATATGCTTAATTATCTATACATAATTAATTGTTAAAATAATATAACACATCCACATATAATTTTCTTGTAAAATATCCCAGGAAAAAATGCACAGAATAAAAGAGAGAAATTGGAATTTGTTAATGTTTGCAAAACAATAAATACTGGTATAGTCAAACAGACATAACTAGTATTTGAGAAATAATATAAAGACGAAAACCATTAACTTTATATAAAAATTAAGTTAATTTTTCAAGTACATAATAAACTTTAAAAAGACCTTAAGCAACTTTAAAAACACAGTGACGTTATATGTAAGGAGCAAACTTTGTGTAAAATAAAAACTTGTTTACACAAAACTGTCTTATATATATACACTCAAGAGACAAAACATTATGACCACTCCTACATTTTGCAATGAACTCGCCTGCATGACGTGGAAGGCACGTGATCAGGTAGAAGTGGTATTTAACTGTTATTAAGTGGTGGTATTAATCCATGCCAAGGCGGGTTGAAGCTGCGTTGCGCGCCAAAATTGGGCCAATTCGTTATTGACAGGTGGTCATAATGTTTTGGCTCTTGAGTGTATATAATTCCTCCCTGATTAAGTTAAGAACAGTAATAGTAACAAAAGCCAGTTGATTTTTTCGCGAAGCCAGTTAATTTAATTTCTTCACTTAATTTACTAAATTTTGATATACTTGCGAAATGCGTTTTTATTAATGCTATATAAGTGTGCATTCATAGTGTGTTTAAATCCAAAAACTTTAAAAATCAAACATTTCACCCAGTTTTTATATATAAATGACGGTTTAATTTTTTTTTTTTTTTTAACAAGAATAGTTTATTATTTAATGCTTCATTTCCAATTAACAAAAAAAGTACATAAATTGAATTACGCTGATGTGGCTCACACAAAGAGTTAATCTCTAACTCTGCTCCGCATCTATTATGAAATATATATATATATATATATCGAAACAATACTTACCATGAATAGTTGATACTTATTACCAAATTAATATATGAATTTTAAATGAAAAAAATTGTAAAATTAAGAAAGAACAAATTTACAAATTAATTAAAATATTGTATTATTATATCTGTTAAAAAATTCAGAATAAGTTTCAAACAATTATTTACTCGAACAGGCCAATTGTTAGCAATTTGACTCATGGCTTTCTAATCTCTCCGCTTCTGTTTTTCAAGTACTGCATCAGAACACGTCACTGTGCTTAGAGCTGAGTTGCCCCCTTAGCTGTTTGGGAATGATATGGGTGAGAAGAAGTCTGATTGGGCTCTGTGACGCTCTACGGTCATACGGCCTACGACTTAAAGTGGATTCGAACCACTACAAACATCCATGGCCCCGATGTATTTGAACCCGATACCTGTGGTACCGACAGTCAGCGCGCAAGTCCCATTGCTTCTAAATTGCTTCTAATTACCACTTTAAAAATATTATATCAGTATATATATCTATATAAAAAAATTTTTACCGTAGCTCGCAATCGCTGCTTTGAATTAATTTTCGATAAAAGGTGATTTCTGCATGAGATCACCATAATTTAAATAAGTGGAGTTGAACAAATAAAGCATCAAGTTATTTTTGGACATTTTAATTTTGTTAAACAAATAGAAAAAATTTATTAGATCAAATTTTATTCTCACGCCGTGTACAACTTTTCTACCGTGTCTCTTATTGGTGATTGAGATTGATGAAAGACTTGGAAGTAATACTTACAGGGCGGTATGTAAGGAAATAACACTGCTGTGCCAGATTGCCTAGTCAATAATAAAAAAAAACTATTAAAAGCTGTTTTAAGCAAGTAATTTAATTTTTTATGTACTCCCACTCTCAAATTACTCTTTTTTACAAATTTCTTACTTTAACTTTGATTAACTTTTTTTCTACAATTTTACAAGAGAAACTGGTTCGGTGGTTAGCGATATGATCATTTAGTTTAACTATCAGCTAGCGCGATCGCATGCCGATCATGAACTTTTCTTATACTGACTTAAAAACAATATTAATTAATTTTCACCCAATAGATGGCGACGTTAGTATATTTCAATTTGTTTCGATTGCGGCGTCACTGAGTTTTTCAACTTAAAAGAGATTTTTATTCATTTTCAATGGATCGTAAAAAAATACATAATGTATACAGTTTAAATAAAATATACTCTTATCTGTACACTATTTTTCTTTAAGAATATTTCAGTTTAAATGAGCTGGAATCGTTTAAAATGATATAAATAATTTAAATATTACGTTCTATCTTAATCTATATTTTTATCTTTTTTAAAATTAAGAACAGTTGATTCTAAATTAATTCATTAAGGTACACGAACATCATTAAAACGCGATTTTAGACCAAAATTTCGATTTTTACATTTTTGAGAAGCTTGTATTTTCAGCTTTCTAAAAATCTTCACAGTTTGTTTCTATCTTTTTTAGAACTAAAGTTATGTTAATTTAACCAAAAAAAAAAAAAAAAAAAAAAAAGAAAAAGAAAGAAATTAAACAAATATTTTAATTAATGTTACACTTTTTGAGCAAATTTTATATAATTTCGATTTTGGATTTCATTTCATGATAATCATCAAATGACCAAGCACAATTAAAACATTTTTACAAAATTTAATTTGTTAAAACTATCAAGACTTATCATTTCTAGAATTTTATATTCGTTATTGAAAACCAATTATAAATGCAAAACTATATCTTCAATTTTTAATAAAGTTCTAAATAATATGCTTAATTATCTATACATAATTAATTGTTAAAATAATATAACACATCCACATATAATTTTCTTGTAAAATATCCCAGGAAAAAATGCACAGAATAAAAGAGAGAAATTGGAATTTGTTAATGTTTGCAAAACAATAAATACTGGTATAGTCAAACAGACATAACTAGTATTTGAGAAATAATATAAAGACGAAAACCATTAACTTTATATAAAAATTAAGTTAATTTTTCAAGTACATAATAAACTTTAAAAAGACCTTAAGCAACTTTAAAAACACAGTGACGTTATATGTAAGGAGCAAACTTTGTGTAAAATAAAAACTTGTTTACACAAAACTGTCTTATATATATACACTCAAGAGACAAAACATTATGACCACTCCTACATTTTGCAATGAACTCGCCTGCATGACGTGGAAGGCACGTGATCAGGTAGAAGTGGTATTTAACTGTTATTAAGTGGTGGTATTAATCCATGCCAAGGCGGGTTGAAGCTGCGTTGCGCGCCAAAATTGGGCCAATTCGTTATTGACAGGTGGTCATAATGTTTTGGCTCTTGAGTGTATATAATTCCTCCCTGATTAAGTTAAGAACAGTAATAGTAACAAAAGCCAGTTGATTTTTTTCGCGAAGCCAGTTAATTTAATTTCTTCACTTAATTTACTAAATTTTGATATACTTGCGAAATGCGTTTTTATTAATGCTATATAAGTGTGCATTCATAGTGTGTTTAAATCCAAAAACTTTAAAAATCAAACATTTCACCCAGTTTTTATATATAAATGACGGTTTAATTTTTTTTTTAACAAGAATAGTTTATTATTTAATGCTTCATTTCCAATTAACAAAAAAAGTACATAAATTGAATTACGCTGATGTGGCTCACACAAAGAGTTAATCTCTAACTCTGCTCCGCATCTATTATGAAATATATATATATATATATATCGAAACAATACTTACCATGAATAGTTGATACTTATTACCAAATTAATATATGAATTTTAAATGAAAAAAATTGTAAAATTAAGAAAGAACAAATTTACAAATTAATTAAAATATTGTATTATTATATCTGTTAAAAAAATTCAGAATAAGTTTCAAACAATTATTTACTCGAACAGGCCAATTGTTAGCAATTTGACTCATGGCTTTCTAATCTCTCCGCTTCTGTTTTTCAAGTACTGCATCAGAACACGTCACTGTGCTTAGAGCTGAGTTGCCCCCTTAGCTGTTTGGGAATGATATGGGTGAGAAGAAGTCTGATTGGGCTCTGTGACGCTCTACGGTCATACGGCCTACGACTTAAAGTGGATTCCGAACCACTACAAACATCCATGGCCCCGATGTATTTGAACCCGATACCTGTGGTACCGACAGTCAGCGCGCAAGTCCCATTGCTTCTAAATTGCTTCTAATTACCACTTTAAAAATATTATATCAGTATATATATCTATATAAAAAAATTTTTACCGTAGCTCGCAATCGCTGCTTTGAATTAATTTTCGATAAAAGGTGATTTCTGCATGAGATCACCATAATTTAAATAAGTGGAGTTGAACAAATAAAGCATCAAGTTATTTTTGGACATTTTAATTTTGTTAAACAAATAGAAAAAATTTATTAGATCAAATTTTATTCTCACGCCGTGTACAACTTTTCTACCGTGTCTCTTATTGGTGATTGAGATTGATGAAAGACTTGGAAGTAATACTTACAGGGCGGTATGTAAGGAAATAACACTGCTGTGCCAGATTGCCTAGTCAATAATAAAAAAAACTATTAAAAGCTGTTTTAAGCAAGTAATTTAATTTTTTATGTACTCCCACTCTCAAATTACTCTTTTTTACAAATTTCTTACTGTTAACTTTGATTAACTTTTTTTCTACAATTTTACAAGAGAAACTGGTTCGGTGGTTAGCGATATGATCATTTAGTTTAACTATCAGCTAGCGCGATCGCATGCCGATCATGAACTTTTCTTATACTGACTTAAAAACAATATTAATTAATTTTCACCCAATAGATGGCGACGTTAGTATATTTCAATTTGTTTCGATTGCGGCGTCACTGAGTTTTTCAACTTAAAAGAGATTTTTATTCATTTTCAATGGATCGTAAAAAATACATAATGTATACAGTTTAAATAAAATATACTCTTATCTGTACACTATTTTTCTTTAAGAATATTTCAGTTTAAATGAGCTGGAATCGTTTAAAATGATATAAATAATTTAAATATTACGTTCTATCTTAATCTATATTTTTATCTTTTTTAAAATTAAGAACAGTTGATTCTAAATTAATTCATTAAGGTACACGAACATCATTAAAACGCGATTTTAGACCAAAATTTCGATTTTTACATTTTTGAGAAGCTTGTATTTTCAGCTTTCTAAAAATCTTCACAGTTTGTTTCTATCTTTTTTAGAACTAAAGTTATGTTAATTTAACCAAAAAAAAAAAAAAAAGAAAAAGAAAGAAATTAAACAAATATTTTAATTAATGTTACACTTTTTGAGCAAATTTTATATAATTTCGATTTTGGATTTCATTTCATGATAATCATCAAATGACCAAGCACAATTAAAACATTTTTACAAAATTTAATTTGTTAAAACTATCAAGACTTATCATTTCTAGAATTTTATATTCGTTATTGAAAACCAATTATAAATGCAAAACTATATCTTCAATTTTTAATAAAGTTCTAAATAATATGCTTAATTATCTATACATAATTAATTGTTAAAATAATATAACACATCCACATATAATTTTCTTGTAAAATATCCCAGGAAAAAATGCACAGAATAAAAGAGAGAAATTGGAATTTGTTAATGTTTGCAAAACAATAAATACTGGTATAGTCAAACAGACATAACTAGTATTTGAGAAATAATATAAAGACGAAAACCATTAACTTTATATAAAAATTAAGTTAATTTTTCAAGTACATAATAAACTTTAAAAAGACCTTAAGCAACTTTAAAAACACAGTGACGTTATATGTAAGGAGCAAACTTTGTGTAAAATAAAAACTTGTTTACACAAAACTGTCTTATATATATACACTCAAGAGACAAAACATTATGACCACTCCTACATTTTGCAATGAACTCGCCTGCATGACGTGGAAGGCACGTGATCAGGTAGAAGTGGTATTTAACTGTTATTAAGTGGTGGTATTAATCCATGCCAAGGCGGGTTGAAGCTGCGTTGCGCGCCAAAATTGGGCCAATTCGTTATTGACAGGTGGTCATAATGTTTTGGCTCTTGAGTGTATATAATTCCTCCCTGATTAAGTTAAGAACAGTAATAGTAACAAAAGCCAGTTGATTTTTTCGCGAAGCCAGTTAATTTAATTTCTTCACTTAATTTACTAAATTTTGATATACTTGCGAAATGCGTTTTTATTAATGCTATATAAGTGTGCATTCATAGTGTGTTTAAATCCAAAAACTTTAAAAATCAAACATTTCACCCAGTTTTTATATATAAATGACGGTTTAATTTTTTTTTTAACAAGAATAGTTTATTATTTAATGCTTCATTTCCAATTAACAAAAAAAGTACATAAATTGAATTACGCTGATGTGGCTCACACAAAGAGTTAATCTCTAACTCTGCTCCGCATCTATTATGAAATATATATATATATATATATATCGAAACAATACTTACCATGAATAGTTGATACTTATTACCAAATTAATATATGAATTTTAAATGAAAAAAATTGTAAAATTAAGAAAGAACAAATTTACAAATTAATTAAAATATTGTATTATTATATCTGTTAAAAAAATTCAGAATAAGTTTCAAACAATTATTTACTCGAACAGGCCAATTGTTAGCAATTTGACTCATGGCTTTCTAATCTCTCCGCTTCTGTTTTTCAAGTACTGCATCAGAACACGTCACTGTGCTTAGAGCTGAGTTGCCCCCTTAGCTGTTTGGGAATGATATGGGTGAGAAGAAGTCTGATTGGGCTCTGTGACGCTCTACGGTCATACGGCCTACGACTTAAAGTGGATTCCGAACCACTACAAACATCCATGGCCCCGATGTATTTGAACCCGATACCTGTGGTACCGACAGTCAGCGCGCAAGTCCCATTGCTTCTAAATTGCTTCTAATTACCACTTTAAAAATATTATATCAGTATATATATCTATATAAAAAAATTTTTACCGTAGCTCGCAATCGCTGCTTTGAATTAATTTTCGATAAAAGGTGATTTCTGCATGAGATCACCATAATTTAAATAAGTGGAGTTGAACAAATAAAGCATCAAGTTATTTTTGGACATTTTAATTTTGTTAAACAAATAGAAAAAATTTATTAGATCAAATTTTATTCTCACGCCGTGTACAACTTTTCTACCGTGTCTCTTATTGGTGATTGAGATTGATGAAAGACTTGGAAGTAATACTTATAGGGCGGTATGTAAGGAAATAACACTGCTGTGCCAGATTGCCTAGTCAATAATAAAAAAAAAACTATTAAAAGCTGTTTTAAGCAAGTAATTTAATTTTTTATGTACTCCCACTCTCAAATTACTCTTTTTTACAAATTTCTTACTGTTAACTTTGATTAACTTTTTTTCTACAATTTTACAAGAGAAACTGGTTCGGTGGTTAGCGATATGATCATTTAGTTTAACTATCAGCTAGCGCGATCGCATGCCGATCATGAACTTTTCTTATACTGACTTAAAAACAATATTAATTAATTTTCACCCAATAGATGGCGACGTTAGTATATTTCAATTTGTTTCGATTGCGGCGTCACTGAGTTTTTCAACTTAAAAGAGATTTTTATTCATTTTCAATGGATCGTAAAAAAATACATAATGTATACAGTTTAAATAAAATATACTCTTATCTGTACACTATTTTTCTTTAAGAATATTTCAGTTTAAATGAGCTGGAATCGTTTAAAATGATATAAATAATTTAAATATTACGTTCTATCTTAATCTATATTTTTATCTTTTTTAAAATTAAGAACAGTTGATTCTAAATTAATTCATTAAGGTACACGAACATCATTAAAACGCGATTTTAGACCAAAATTTCGATTTTTACATTTTTGAGAAGCTTGTATTTTCAGCTTTCTAAAAATCTTCACAGTTTGTTTCTATCTTTTTTAGAACTAAAGTTATGTTAATTTAACCAAAAAAAAAAAAAAAAGAAAAAGAAAGAAATTAAACAAATATTTTAATTAATGTTACACTTTTTGAGCAAATTTTATATAATTTCGATTTTGGATTTCATTTCATGATAATCATTAAATGACCAAGCACAATTAAAACATTTGTACAAAATTTAATTTGTTAAAACTATCAATACTTATCATTTCTGTAATTTTATATTCGTTATTGAAAACCAATTATAAATGCAAAACTATATCTTAAATCTTTAATAAAGTTCTAAATAATATGCTTAATTATCTATACAAAATTAATTGTTATAATAATATAACACTTCCACTTATAATTTTGTTGGAATATATCCCAGAATAAAAGAGAGAAATTAGAATTTGCTAATGTTTGCAAAAAAATAAATACTGGTATAGTCAAACAGACATAACTAGTATTTAAGAAATAAAATAAAGACAAAAACCATTAACTTCATATAAAAATTAAGTTAATTTTTCAAGTACATAATAATATTAAAAAAGACCTTAAGCAACTTTAAAAACACAGTGACGTAATATGTAAGGAGCAAACTTTGTGTAAAATAAAAATTTGTTTACACAAAATCGTCTCATATATATATATATATATATATTAATTCCTTTCTGATTAAGTGAAGAACAGCAATTGTAACAGATGCCAGTTGATTTTTTCGCGAAGCCAGTTAATTTAATATGCAATAAAAATAAAATATGCAATGAAAATTATCATATTTTCTATCAAATTAAATTAAATATATTCATTGAAAATTAAAACAAATTCAATCCAGATAAATTTATTTCAAAATTTCTCCTTATTTTCTATTCAGTGTTTTAGTCTTTACTGTTTTTAGAATAGTGTAATTCTGATTTTTTTGAGAATTTCAATGTAGGCCCCTCTTGATCTTGAGGCCCTAGGCTGAAGCCTAGTTAGCCTATAGGAAAATCTGGCCCTGCCTAGTGTAATACCCTGTACCTCATTATCATAATTTATAATTAAAGTATAATTAGTTATAAAATTTACCAAAATTTAAAAGAATTAAGTTATAAACAGCATATGCTCTGTAAAATATAGAAGGAAAAAATTGGGATTAGTAAATTTAAACAAATAATATTAATTAAATATTTAATAAAAAATAAAATAATAAGCAATAAAAAGATTTTATGAGCCTTTAACTTGTACATTCCTGATCGTACTTAAAAAGAAGAAGGATACGAAGAGGGCAGAGTTTGTTGTAAACAAAATGGTGAAAAGTTCAACATCGCGAAATGACTAGATCAGTAGTCTTACGGGCGAAGCTAAAATCGGGGTAAGTACACGGGGTGCCTTGGTCGCGCAGCGACCAAACCTCCAACCTGGTAAATGGGATTACGTAACGTGAGGTCTTGCCCTTTGCCAGTTATAAAAAATATAGAAAATTTAATAAGTAAAACAATAATATCAATTTAGTTACTAAAAGCAACAAATATAAAATTTAAAAAAGAAACAAAAGGGAAATTATTAAAAAACAAGAGAAATCAAAATTAAAAACAAGAGGAGAAATTAATAATCTTAGCAAAACCGAGCATAATCTTAGCAAAAACATTATTTAATGATTTTTATTTATATTAGAATAAGTTTTACAGTCAATATTGAGGAAATAATGAAGGTAAACATATCGAAACTATCATTTCCTGTTACGAAAATCACACTTTCGGTTCAAATATTCGTCTCCAAGGGAAGTTTAAACTAACAACTCAAGTTCTAAAACAGATAGAAACAAACAGTAAAGATATTTAGAAAGTTTAAAATACAAGCTTTTCAAAAATGTAAAAATTGCAAAATCGAAATTTTGGTCGAAAACCGCGTTTTAAAGATGTTCGTGTACCTTAAGAAAACAATTATTACTTTTACGAAAATAATTAAAAAATGGCCTTCAGATCAAGAGGACGCGCAGCCATGATGAGGAACAATTTTTTCTACAATTAAGTAACGGAGTAACTAAATAAAAGCATGCGAGATGCGAGAGAGAGAAAATCCATTAAGAAACAAAACCATCGTTTCAGTCCACCAGAGCGAAGGCAAAAATAACCTTTGATCTTGAAAAGCGGCGCCGAGGGGGAAAACAACCATGCATTCGCTTTGGTCTAGAAAACGAGTGAGTAGTAGTCAGTAGAAGCTATGAGAATTCATTTCTACCCTGGATCTAAGTAAACGGAACTCAAGCATCATCAATAAAAACTTACAAAACTATATTAATCAACTCGAAAATTGGCTTGTTAACTGGAAAATAAAGCTTAATGTCGCGAAAACTAAAGTAGTTCTATTTACTAGGAAAATTAACTATAACCCTCCTGATATAACTGTTTACAATACTAATATTTCCTGGTCTCAAGAAACTAAATACTTAGGTGTCATTTTAGATAGAAAACTTAACGTTTGTTCACATATTCAATAGTTTTTGCGTAACGTTTTTTTATCGTCCGATATTTTTCTTCCTAGTGCGCATGCTTATAGAAAACATTGTACCTATTACCCCATGCATATCTGTATTACTGCACTACTGAGCTATTCCTATGAGCATGTGCGCTAGGAAGAAAAAAAATATCGGACGATAAAAAACGTTATGCAAAAACTCTCTAATATCTTCGAACTAAATTTAATAACCCATTAACAAAACTCTTTCCATTAATTTGAAGAAATTCTTCTTTAACTCAAAAAACCTCTTATACCTTTCTTATCTTAGACTAATTATAGCATATGCAAGTCCAGTCTGGCGCTCCACGGCAAATGTTAACTTTTTAATTTTAGGACTCGAAAAAAAAAAAAAGTTATCCGTATGATTACAGACTCGCCATGGTTCTCGCCAGAAACACGGAAATCAGATATACACTTTCTATCCCCCGCTTTAAAGAATTTGTTGAAAAACGTGCAATTAATTGTTATGACTCAGTTTCTAACTCTCATAATCAGGTATTAAATTATCTTAAATATTTTGAATTGGATATTTCCCTTCCCAAGAATCGAAAAAGAACCTCGATATCTTCTAAAAATCAATAGATTAAATCTGTTTTTTTCTTTTTTCTGGAGAGCCATCTCAAACTCTTCCAAGCAATAAATCCTTCATTACGTTTTCGCACGTCTGTTACCTAGGCAACCCACCGATCATCTGCATAATTTATTCTGCCCACTCACAGGCTATTTTTAATTCGCGGTTTTTCTAGCTCCCGCATATTAATGTGTCTTTTTCGCCTTTCCACGGTTTTGAATTGGTTTATTACGGTAGTGCTCAAATTTATTTTATTAATTTTTCTTCTTTTTAATCTCCAACTTTGAATAATCTTTAAAGTTAATGGATTAATTTTAATCTCTCTCTCTCTCTTTTTATTTTTTTTAAATTATAAAACTTTTACTAGACAAAAAAAAATTTTTTAGCTACTTTTTTCTTTTAATGCTTTTTTTTTTTTTTTTTTTTTGTTAATGATCTTAGTGCATTAATTTTTTTACTCTTATAGAATTTTAATTAAGTAAAAATAAAAATACTTCTTTAATTTTTAAATTTCTTTAATTTGCAACGGGCATAGACCAAAAGGTACTTTACTTCATTTCACCATGTTGGAGGTTATGGTCACTGCGCGACCAAGGTACTCCGTAGAATCACTCCGATTCGTACATCCTCAAATCTTTCTTGTCATTGACCAACCCCGTGTTCTGCAAACTCAGCGGATTGCACTCTAGATAGGACGCAACAGACAAGGTAGCTTGTTAAAGTACTCACCAACGGTACATCGAATGGGTGGATAACTCGTCAAACATATACGCTGAGGAGAGACTATAATAGGGAAATACTCTCCCCCCTCATTAAGAGGTAAAGAAATGCTTTTATAATGAAGCTTGAGATATGGCTATATTGCTATCTCTTCCTTTTCAATGCGCTTGATAGATGGCGTTGTGATTGCTTGACTTTTACAGAAGTTCAAACTCAGTAAGTAGCATTGCTGTAGTCGTTACTTTCAGACTAGCTTTTGATAGTGACAATGTGTTTAAAGCATTCCATAGAATCAATTCGATTCGAGGATCTAAGTGAGGTCGTTTAGCGACTGGAAAAGAGCTAAAATCCTGATAGAAAATAAATCTGGGTCTTTTTTTTTTTTTTTTGGCATATCCTGAATTTTGGTCGTAACTTGTGTTGGTTGGTTGTGGTTTAATGCCAGGTCGTAACATGGGAGATTTAACAAGAGCGAGTTGTTAGAGAGGGCTATTTTTAGAAGAAAATTTTCAGCTAGTTTTTTACCATGGTTTAAAATTGAGTCTATTTTTAGTTCGTTATGAATTCTATTTCTATTATAATGCAAAGACGCGTTGGTGATAATCATTAATATTTGGTTTTGAAGGACCTGCAGTTTCGTTAAACTGGACATTGCTGAGTTCATCCAAACAGGAATCGCGTAAAGTAAGATGGGTCTAACTAAAGAGATATAACATAAATGTTGAGTTTGCCTCTGATCGAGAGCTTGCTGTTCTGATCAATTAAAGGTTTAATTGTGAATTTACCTTTATTAGCTTTAGTAAGAATACATTACATTCTTACTAAAGCTACTAAAGGTAAATGCGTTTATTAAATGTAAGTTGCTAATATAAAATGAGACCTAAATACTTATATTCAGTAACAAAAGGCACTAATTCATTAAATATAGTAATTCGGCGATAATTGGTTTACAACACAAAATCTTTTGATTTACTTCGAAAAATACTTACCAATACCTGGAGTAAAAAATTAAACCTAACTCGATTTAGTGCACTTACGATTAATAATTAAAACATCAATTTAAACAATATATTCTAAAACTTTTTAAATACTAAATGTATAGATATAAAATAATAAAGTAACTAGCAAGAAAGAAGAAAAAGTAACTAGCAAGAAAGAAGAAAAAGTAACTCAGCCCTTTACAGTAAAGAGATGGCGGTAAGAAGATCGGCCACTTCCCTAAAATCTTTACAAGGAAAATTTCATTTCCTATAGACCACCAGCTCCCTCTGGTGGTCTGAAATTTTTAACAAAAGTGTAATTCCCTTATTTAACATCCCTAAACTAACTTTTTCTCCTCAATTCTTCATTGCTGTTAATTGCCTGTGGTAGACACGGGTTATGTGTCAGTATTTTTAATATTATATATTATCCATCTTCAATTGCAATACGTCTAAATAAAGTTAAGGAAAATTAATGGAATATGAGAATTGACTGACTACATCACGACCATTCGGATACCCGCTTAACTTTGGATTAGAAAGGTAAAGGTCTTAAGTCCACAAGAATGTTTTAACATTTATTTTGTAAAAGCTAAAAAGAAAGGAAAAAGGTGGTAAAGTGGAATATTTTGTAAAATTTCTTGGATATCCAGAAAAATTCAATTCGTGGGTTAACAGCATGAAAATGTTATAAATACTGATTCTTGATTTAGATTTATTCATTTTAAAAGAAAAATGCCTACTTGACGTTACCCTCTTATAGTTCTCTGTATTATTTTCCTAATGACAAAATTAGAACTTACGCAATGTTTGGGCGAATATTATGGAAATGTTTCCCTATATTTATGTAAAAGGATTAGAGAAAAAGAAATTTTTAATTTTTTTAACGCGTAAAAATATTTTGAATTTGGATGACTTTGAACGTGTCCCTTTCAATAAGGAAGAACTTTTTACAACTGTGCTGTCCATAAAGTTAAAGTATTCACTAAGTTTTTAAAAACTATATAAGTTCACATTTTAAGATGATTCTTTATTCGACTCTAGAATGTCTGCCTGTTCACATCATCAATTGAAACTGATTTCAAAAGTAAACCAAAAGGGCATATTCTTAAATGTCCAAACAATGTTATTAAATCTTTGTGTGAATACGCCCTGAATGTGTTTCAAGGAAACGTACAACTTCCTAAAAACAAAAGAATCAATTAGTCCCTTTTAAAAATATTTTAAGAAAAAATTCTGATAAAAATCTACCATTTTCACCACATTAAAGATTACAAAGACTATTATGAAGCAGTAAATATGCTTGAAAACTCCTTTTAAGTAGATCTGTTCTATTAATAGCACGGAAATTTGAAGTGTTGTGAAAAGCTAAATATGAGATTGTTCTTTCTGGTATATTAACGAATCTTTTAGTATGCTTCGTAATTCCCAACTTCTGTTTTTGAAAGAGATGCATACACAAAATTTTCAGATTTTAATAATATACAGCTTTTTATCTTCTGTTTTCCAAACTATTAATAATTATTTTCAAAACATTTGAGCATCAAACACCTTTAACCAATATGATAACATAGTGCTGTAAAATTTCAATCATGTAGACTATACTGTTTTACAATATTCAACCCAAACAGTAATTCACTAGAATATATTAACTAAAATATTTAAATTTAATTCTTGCCTCAGATGGTTTATCAACTTATACGTCAAAAATTGTTAAGAATTATACAAATAAACAATTACTGATTTTATAATTTACACTCTTTATGTACTTAACACAAACAAACACAAAAAATCATGTTTTAATATCAAAATACTTTAATGTTATACAAAAATACTTTGCACATCACCAAGATATATATCCACTATATTATTTAAAAGACAACTATTAGAACAAAAACTGCATTTGTTTAAACAACAGAATTTTAGTTTTAAGTAAAGCAAAAGTATTTAACATAAAATTATATTTGTATAATAAATTAATTAGAATATTTCACCTTTAATAATATTGAGAGAACAGTAGTATCCAAGATAGAGAGATAAACTGACTACTATGTACAAATCCAAAATACTAACATTACACATTAGCTATGTCCTAAAATAAATTAAAAACTTTGTATAAAAGCATGTTATATAGTTAAAAAGATGATTAACAGTATCAGTCTTAAGCTTATTACATATAACGTAAGGATTGTCCAAAGTATCCAATAGAAGAAATAGCTATACTTCAATTTACAATTTCATGAAAATATATATTTTAAAAACAAAAACTTGTTTATTTACAATGATTCATCTGACTCATGATAAGATCAATTTAACTGAATATGCATAAATCACTGATTATATTACAAAAAAACCTTTAAGCATAGTAATGCCCATTTCAGTAGATTTTGGCTCATTCATAAATGAATATTAAATATTTTCGATGATCATAGGCCTAAGCAAAGTCTTTTATAATGATCATAGGATAGTTTCAGAATTCTTAATTTATATTATATTAATTACCGAGACACTTGATAAAATATTTTAATACTTTCGCTGCCGGTCATGCAAAGATATGTTGATAGTTATTGCCCAGCATTAGAAATGAGTTTTTCCCAGAAGGCGGCTTACTTTTTATAACAAATACGATTGAAAGATAATAAAAACGGTTATGTGTATCACACTGATTACTGAATAATATTTAGGCCTTCCATGATATAATAATTTGACTACGCACCAACACATGTTGGGTACTAGAGGTAAAATTATTTCCTAAATGCCACATTATGTGCTGGCACATGTGTGAAAATGAAACAAAATGCATTATTTTTGTATAATACTATATCATTAACAAATATTTATTGCATATGAATTATTAAAAATTTATTACAATATTATTACTGCAAACCTCCAGGAAGAAGGAATTTTTCATCACTGTCATAACTAAAATCACTCAGGTACTCATCTGAAAGCTCAGTCAACAAACTTGCAATTTCATCATTTGCTAGTAGCTTATTAGATTGCATTTTCTTTTTAAGGGCGTGAAGGCCCTGCAGAACTCTCGTCTCTGCAACTCATTTTACAAGATTTGTTTCAATAACTAATAAAGCTATAAATTTGAAACTACATACATTTACAACCAGCTTCTAACTTCCACTGCACCAATACCAGAAGACACACTTAACATATATCGCCAATTGAAGCAGAAACAAAATGTTGAGGTTTAACTCTTCTCTCACGAATGCGAGCCAGGCAACTGGCACATCACTCCACACCACCCACTAGTGCAAGATTGGCTTTTTAGCGTTGAAGTCGCATATGCGATGGTGCTAGATCGGCAGCGAGAGTATTAAGTAATATAACAAAGTCTTAATGAAGCAATTATAAATTTGACAATAGGTACGATTATTGAGCTTGAATTCATTTATTTATTAAGATTTAATATTATTAAATTGCAAACTTAGACAACAAATTTAAATCAAATGAAACATGCATATTTGTATAATAGATGAATCATTGGCAAGTTATGTATAACAACTGTAAAATATTAATTTTTTTTTATATTATTTTATTTAGTAAGGCACATTATTATATGATAAAGATATATATTATACCTAGATAATAAACACAGTTACAAATTTTATGAGAAAAAAATATTGGATTATTCTCACATGCTTTATACTAATTTATATGAAAACCCAACTGTTAATCAAATATTTACAAAAAATTATCATATACTACCATGTTTGTGATAGACAGTAAAACATATAACATTTTATAAGTAATGAAAAAAAAACATTTTTAAAAATTACATATAACATATAGAAAAATAATTCAGAAGCAAATAAAATGTTATTTAACCCATATATATAGTATAAATACTCAACGAATGAACTAGTAAGTACATTCTATTGCTCTAAAATTTCACTACTTTTTACTTTTTAAAAGTGGAGAAGAAATGAAATATCAACAGAAAAAGCATTACATCAAAATGTAGTCACAATTTCTTAGAAGAAACAATAAGTTTCTTAGAACCTATTAATTTAAAATCACTGCCTTCAGCAGAAAAGTCATTACCCATAAAATTTCTGTAACAAATAATTGTTCTTCAGTTAAGCTCAATGATATTTAAATTTATAAAAACCAGTAATCAACTAGTTTTAAGTGTAAAAACACAAGTGCAAGTACTGACATACAATAGTAACAGATTAATTTAAACGGGTGTTTTAGCACAACAATTAAACCATTATTTAAATACTTTTTCCCCTCTATATATATATATACAGTTCCATGCTTTGTATACTCATTTCATCATCATACAAATATAAATTTGAATTGGGCTGTTTTATTGCACAATTTTGAGCTTTTTAAGAATAAAGAAAAATTCTTAGTTATAAGAACATTACTTTTTTTTTTTTGTTTTTTAGAATTTATAAATAACATTTGAATAATAAATTTTTAAAAGAAATTTACATCTTTTATATGTTTAAAAGATAATGTTCTTTAAAGAACTTAAGAGTAAAGTAATGCACAAATATTTGTGAACATATTTATAAAAAATTTTGTATTTGTGACTCAACAAGAGATATATAAAATTAAAAAAAAAACATTATATATATATATATTTAAAATAAAAGTAACAAGAAGAAAATATAACAGCCAAAGAAACGGAGGATAATTAATTTCCATGTTTGTTTACATTACAAAAATTGATTTTTTTTTTCAAAAATTTAGAGCAAAAAAAAAAAAATACTACTTAAAAGTGTAATTTGTAAATATTTCCTATCGAAAGAGCTTATACCACAGTCATACGAAAATCTTCACAATTCTTTCCAAAGAAAGTACAAAGATTAAAACAAGATTTACTTTTACAATTGGGAAATAGTTGATTATCTCAAAAATAAGATCAATCCATTTGTTATGATTTATTTGAAATACTTTACTTTCTTCTCTCTTTAAATTTCAAAGAAACTTTATGTATACTTTTATTTTAATGAACTTTTTCTATTACATATATATTTAATTTTCAACTTTAACATTAAAAAGCCTACATAAATATATTTCAAATTTCGGTTAATAACTAAACAATGATAAATTATATTTTCACATTTCTTTAAAAACTGTACATTACTGACACCTTTTATTTTTTAATTTTATTCCATCCATTTTTATAATTTGCAATGTTTATACATCAAAAATCTGATTTCATAACATAAAATCAAAATATCAGACTGATATAAATTTATAGGAGTATGTTAAAAAAAATATATATATAAAGTATCACTTTTACAGAAATGTCATAATAGATTATTTGAAGAAAAGAGCATAGATATTTTAAATAGAATGCAATAACATTTAACAAACAATAAATTAGGAATAAAAACAACTAAGTATAACATCTACTAAGTAACATAATAAAAAAAAAAATATTATTTACACTAAGGTTTTCTCTTTTCAAAGAGGAAAAAATAAATGAGAGATCACAAATTATCACAAAATTCAAAGAGAAAATAAATAAGTATAACACAAAAGTCTGCATAATTAGAGAAAAATTACTTCAATAAGTATATGCAGCAAAATTTGCAAGCAAATAAAGTATGTGAAAGCAAAAAATGCTCTACAATAAAAATTAAAATGTAAATAATTAATTTTTCTACAAATAGGTATTTCTCCAGTAAGCGCTTGCAAAAAAAACTTTAAAAATGTCATCTAAGTGCTAGTACCCATCTTAATATTAAGTTATTTCTCATACCTCAATAAGGTTAGTTTTCCTTATTTTTATATGTCATACACACAGAAAAATATTAGTAATACACATAGATTCAAAAGACTGTTAGTCTTTTTTTAAAAATATCATTTAAATTACATGTATAAAATCATCAAAAATAATCTTTATACATTATTATTACTTGTTTTTAGCACAGAGAAGAATTTGCTTTGTTTTAAAATAAATATAAGCAGATAAGAAAAAAATAAATTTTGAAATTTGATTATAAAAGTAATTTTTAAGATAACTTTCTGCATTCAACTAGTAAAAATATACTTAAAAAATTATTGGAAAACACAAAATTCACTTATGAAATTCTTTTCTGTGACAAAATGTCTTCCATATAAATAAAATATTGAATACAGCAATTAAATATTTTATATAATCAGATATATTTCTAGAAATAATTTTTATATAGGCAATTCACTAAAAAAGATTATAATTTTATACAAAGAGAAGTTTAATTAAATAATTAAGTGATACATATTCATAAATACCATGATACTTTGTACATGGATCATAAGATATTCTTAATTTCTGACTTATAAATTGAACACAACTACTAAACCTTCAGAATATATTAAATATAAATGTTTCTCATGAATATTTAATAAACTGAATAAGAAACCATAAGAACTGAACAATACATAACATTTAACTCCTATTAATAATTCTCTCATTTTATCTATTGTTAATCTTGGTCTAAAAATATGAGAATAGAAGACATCTTGAAAAATTTCGGACCACATGACTGTAAATGAAACACTAATAGAAATTGTAAGATAAATAATGCTTCAGTTTTATTATTATATTTATCTAAGAGTATTGTTTTATTTTAAGTTTATGCTTCTATTTATCTTGAATCTTTTTTAAAAGTAATGTCTTGAAGTTAATTAGCCTGCTTTCTTCATACTGGATTACATACCTTTTTATATTTACTCTGAAGCTATAGTGTGAGCAATTAATTAACATTAGTACACATAAAATAATTTTTTTATTAGATATGGGTATAAAATTACAAGATAAGAGACTGATTTCAGGAAAATAATATCCAGAAAGCTCAATTTTTCTTTTCTATATTACTTTATAATATTAAACATTACTATAATGAATTAATTTTCATCATAACTGTATAAGATTTAATATTTAAAAAAATGAAAAGTACAGAATTTAATTAAGAAATGAAAAAAGGTTTATAATACTGCAAATTTTCTACTTTTAGATGGAATGTAAAAAGACAAATTTTCTGAAAAATTGTTCAGGAAACCTTTCCATTAAATTCATGACATAATTTAACTATAATTAAAAAATAATAAAATTAGAAGTACAGTGTACACATATTTCTCAGAAATAAAATCAATATAAATATTTCTTTAAAAAGAAAACACAATATGGATGGTATGGATTACAAACTCCCAGCAGTTTATAGTGGAATGTCAAACAAAGTTAAATACAACAATGTTAAAGTAAACATAAGGCAGCTATTGATTTTGTGCTGTTAACAAGATATGGATAGCAGTTTTAATGCTCAAAAACATCCTTCACTCCACGAGTCTTCAACTCTCTTTTTACTTAGTGAAGCAGGCATTGGAATACCAGATCTAAAAGAAAAGAAAAAATAAATAACACAATTCTGTAATTGTACATCAAATATAATAATCTTGCTATACTTTTAAATCTTTACAAAAGTGCAGTTTTAAAACACTTCCTATACTTTTTTTCTTGAAAAGGAAATTTCATATCTCAAACGTCGTATATACTCTCCAGACAAAGTAAAATTCCCTGAATTTTCCAGGTGAAATTTTGAAAAGTTCCAAATCACTCACATACAACTGGGGCACAATATAAGCTATTTTAAAATCCATATGAATATATAATAATTATACATCTTTAGAGTCTTGTAAAAAGTAGCAAATTTAACTTTTTAAAACTTATTCTATGGAAAATCATAAAACAAGAATTTTCTTAGATATCACTAGAACCTTAAATCATTACACAGGTTTTTCATGGAAAAAATCAAAAATTTTGTTGGAAAAATTTGGTTGTACTACTCAGTGAAAACTTTTACTATGGAAAAGTATATAATAATTATACACTGAAATCATGTTCCACGATTTATTAACAGGCTTAGTTAGCAAGTTACGGAAATCCACAAATAGGTAGACGGCGAGGGCTACAATCTAATAACAGTGTCAAGTGGCAATTCTACAAAGGAAATGGATTTCTAATATTTCCCACAATTAAAACTTCCATCCACATACATATATTTAGTTTGCCATGGTTCAATAAGAAACGAGTCAAAAGAACATCGTATATACGCAATTGTCGGATGTAAAACTTTCAAATTACAAACAAAATAATTATATTTTGCAAAAAATAAATGGAAGAAATGACTAAAATTATAGTAATAGAATTGTCTGAAGTAAAATGAGAACAAATCCCAGAATTTGTTTTAAAATTATAAATAATGGAATACCAGATATCAATCCTTAGTTTCAGTATTTGAAAAATACCTTTTATTTCCTAAAATTTAATCTGATTCATAATTTTAAAATAATTTAGCATAATTTTAAATTATTTTTTAATTAATTTTTTTAAAAATAATTTTAGCATTCAAAACTCAAGCAACCTCTCTACTTAAAAATATTTAAGCACACCGTACTGTCATTTATTATGTCTCGCAATCCTACTACTAATTGCAAAGTATTTAATTAAAATTTTAATCTGCTTTCAATTTGATATTACTCTTTAATTAATGTTTTCTATGTTAGATCTGATGACTATGATCCAATATATGTTCTGGAAGAAAGTCAAACCTAAAAAGTTCAAATACGATTGAGTAAAAATAAATTTAGTTTAACACATGCAAGGCCTGCCATATCAGCTAGTAAATTTCTAAAAAAAAAAAAAAAAAAAAAAAAAAAAAGTTTCCACAAATTCTTAAGCCAAAAAGGGTTATAAGTAAGAGACTAACCATTTTTAACGCAATACATTTTTAAGCTCCTCATCTATTAAAGCTGTATCTTGCTGAATATCATGAAGCAGTTTAGGTTTTTTCTGCAATTCCTTTAGTTGCTCAGTTCTTCCTTCCCTTCGGGATGCAATTTCTCATTCTAGAGCTTCAGATCCCGCCACCCCTCCCCATTGATTCAACATACTTGGAGAGAGAAGATATCACATAGTTCAACATTGTTTTCGATATTTTGTTTAAAATGCCTCCAGCTGCTTGTACTCCATCAAAAATTTGCCTCGGCCCAAGAGGACTTCTTCAGACTGATTCTCACCTACATGCTGAATTTATAGAAAAAACCCTTTCAACAAACACATTTCTATCAGAAAATGTTAAAATCAGTAGAGCAAATTGCTACAAATCAAGTTACTAATAAAGTTTGATCAATAAAGACCAATATACCACTCATGTTTCTTTCTTCAAAATCTTCATTAATAGTGTCCACATTTTCAAGGACATCATCCGGCAGCTTTTCCAGATTTTCAAGGTTGTGCAGTACAATTCTCAATTGATTAACATAAGGTTGGAAAATTTTAGCCATTCCTCATATAAAAACGAAATTTAGTTTTTCTTAAATATTTAATAGTTTCGAAGGGGGTCGATGCTTGAGAAAACATGCCTTAGATGGTACGACGTGGGCAGTCATTTGATAAAAAGCACCAATTAAAAGAAAAATATGAGAGAAAACCTTTCTTAGTGAAAAAATTAAAGGAATTAGCATCCCTTTGCCAATGATTTTCAAGCAAGCGAAATTTGCTAAGTTATAACATAAACTATACATATCTAAAATACACTGATAATCAGAAATTATAAAAATCCTATGTAAAAATCCGAATAAAAAAAAGAAATAACCTACAGCTCACCGATTTGTACACAAAGAAAACAGTTCCTTATTCCAAAATTGGTGAATTAAAATCTATCTAGAAGACTGTTACCAGAATGATGACTTGAGCTCATCCCATTTCACGTGTAACGCAGAAAACAAAACAAAAAATCCCAAGTTTCTGTGATTGTAGTTGGAAATATCGGAGCCTAGAATTCTAAAAATATAACCCTAGGACCAACTAAACGACATGGCCGTCTGTCTTCAGTGAATCTAGCTTCTGCATGTAATACTCTGGTGCCAGATTATATATTTTCTATGCATACATAAATTTTTTTACATATATGTGATGACGGCACCAGATTTCTATAATTTGGCAACTTTTCTTCTGTGTCGATCTGGAATTTTCATTTAATTTTTCCAGTTTTGTTTTTCAAAAATTTTTTTCAAATATTTTCCCAACCTTTTATCAAATTCTTCGACTTTTTATAGTTTTACAAGTTGATTGGCCACCCTGAATCTCATTATATTTTTGTTCCCTTTAAAATTCATTATAAATTCAAAACTTTTGAGTTAATAGCTAAAATTCTTACAAATATGTTAAAATATAAAGAAAGTACTTATGATAAATTATACAAACCAATATTATCAGAAAACAACCACTTTCTAAATTTTATGTGAAATAAGCAAATATTTTATAGTAAACTTTCTATTATCGCACTCTGAAATATAATTTAAATAATCAATTTTTTCTTGCCTTACAACAGATCTTGATGCAGAACTAGCTCTAGACGGTCTAGGTAATCCAGATTTAGAACGAATTCCAGACGAATCTGCACTTCTTGGCACAGCAATTACAGGTTCTGCATTTTCAGGAGATAAAAATGCAGGCTGATGTAATGACACCTGATTGAATTGCTTCATCCTTGAGGGAGACTTTGTATCTCTCTTAGTCTAATTGGCAAAACCAAAACTTAATATATATAAAAGTACTTAAATGTACACTGGTTATTTGACATGCATATAATAAATTCATTATTTCTAACATCCTTTTTGCAAATATTTAATATTTTCATATTATACTTCTTTATGTTTGCTTTTGAACATACTATTATACACAAATCAAATACATCACATATTTCTTTCATAATAATGCAAATTCCAATTGTGATTTTCCAATAATATTTTAGATAATTTTCTGTAGCTTTTTGTGCTTATCAATACTAAGTAAGAGTTCGAGTGCTATACTTTCCATTTTAAATGACCACCACCATTATCACAAAATTCACATTTGCAGAGATTCGTGTTCACAACTGTATCAGTTTAATGTAAGATTAATTTACAAAATTTTTTTAAAACAGATTTAGGAAGTTTTTATTAGTGAATTTATATTTAGAGATCATTTAAGATACTAATGGTGAAGTTATTTATTACAAATTATAATAAAATTTTGAAAAAAAAAAAAAAAAAAAGATTTTAAATATATAATTTTTTACAGTAAAAGCTTATACAATCAAATCCAAATCAAATTGCTACTTTTTGTCATTCTTTCTTAATTTTTAGAAAAGTCGATCAACTCACTTGCTGTTAAAATACAGTAAATCAGAAATTTTTAAATTTTACTACGCCATGAACCGTCTTTATGACATTTTGCCAAACCACTAGTATTTTAATTTCAAAATAAAGTTTCCATTAAGTTAGCCTTTTTTTCAATCTACAAATAGTTACCCTTTTACCTTAAAAATTGCAATAAATACATAAAAACTGAAAATTTTCCTTTCAGTTTAAAACGATACATTTTATAGAGAAAAAAAATGATACATTTTGTTGGCATAAAAGAAATGTTAGTAATAAAATATTGTATTGCATTCATTCTATATCTAATAAAGTACATTAAATCGAAAAAGTATTAAATTTTATTTGATAGCATTCTGCAAGGGATTTTTTAAATTAACTTTCAAATCCTGACAATCAAAATTTAAGATATCCTAAATTTTATTTAAATAATTACATTTTTAAAATAACACATGAAAGATTAAATTGATTTTAAATTCCATACCTTTTGTACACCTTGCACCTGAGAATCAGATTTTCTTCCAATTGCTCCACCTCTAACTTGACTTGCATTATCACTACATATCTTACTTTTTGATTGTCTTAGAGCCAACTGTTCTCTGTTTAAATTTGGAAGACTTCGTCTGTAAGTACCTAACTTAGCTGAAAAAAATTCGGACAATAAAAATGATGAAAATTAGAATAATAATGGAAAATATTAGGAGTGATTCATTCAAATGACTTCATTAATACAAATTAAAACACCTAAACTTTTTTCAAGTGATGGGCAAGATCCATCATTTTCCTTTACTACTACTTGCGTGTGAAAAAAAAAATTGCTTGAAGCAATTATTTGTAGGAAATCTAATTCATTAAAATTAAGAGAATTTCTAAAGGGTAATTTTCCTCTGATGAAGTCATTATCTAAAATATCAGTTCATAATATTTAAATGATTATTAGTTCATTCCTTTATACTCTTTTTTATTCAATGAAATAATTTTAGAGATAAAATAAATATATCTAAAGAATATAATTACAAAGGTACTTTCATGAATTTTGCCATAAATTATAATTATATAGTATAGCTAATTAAAATTTATTATATAATAAATACTTATTTTACTTTAACACTAAAAATCACTTTGTAATATATTTAATTACATTACAAATATTGCATAATTTTTAAAAGTTCAAATAATGCTTTCATTTGATTAACTATTACAGCAAAATAATAGGATGTGTAAATTAAAATAACCACATAAGTTCATTCAAATAAAAAAATAAAATATTTTTAATTAAAACTTTGAAATTAAAAAAAAATTATATAATTAAATTTCATACAATTATTAACAGAAATAATTAAGACAACTTTAAATAAAGTTCCAATTTCATTATTTCTTATCTTATAGAATACAAAATAAAATGTTATGAGAAATACTTTATATATTACAATAATTTGCACTACTAAAGTTTTTCTCATACACATTAGGAAGATATTTTTGAAGGAAATCTTTTCAATTTAATGAATCTGAAAGATATTTTTGAATTTCTTTTTGAAAATAAAATTCTACTTAGTACATTTCAAGTGTCATACAATTAAAAATTAATATAAAAATACTTTTTTAATGTTCTTCCTAATTAATTTTTTTCCTCATTATATATTCATTTCAAAATGTATTTTATACATAATGGACAAACTTTGCTTAAAAAGAAAAAAACACACACTAACTTAACTTTAAAGTCTTTGTTTTTAGATTAGCACAAGTAAAAAAATACACAGAAATTAAGAATTCTTTATTTGCAATTTTCAATAAAACTATGAATTCATCAAACTCAAACTCCTATTTTATAATGTCTAATTACAACTGTTAAAAAATGTATTGCCACAACAAAAGCAATATAAACTGGAATTACTGTCTTCACAATAGAAAAAATTTCATTTTTTCTGGAAATTAATAATGTAAAATACAACAGTTAAGCCACATTCCTACAGGTAAGAAAAATGTATGTGTTTACTGTGAATGGAACTAAATTTTAAGAAAAATTATCAGTGACAAAAACTAAAAAAAAAAAAATAATAATAATAATAAAAACTAAAATTATCAAATGGATACTTATAAAGTTTAAGTGGAAAGTTAGAGAATCCATAAGAAAGATTACCTTTTCCTTTTCCTGCATTATGCAAGGATGCATTTGAACCATAAGGACTTTCGGACGGAGAAGACTGATCAGAATGATTGTAAGATTCTGCAGGGTATGAATGATTCCCAACACACTCAAAACCAGGTGCTAAATAAAAGTTGTATTTTAAAACTAATTGCAATTTATTATTTGAAAATTATATACAGATTAGTTTCAACATTATAATAAGTCAACTGCAACGCGGAGATAATATAACAGAGTAGATATAAAATATATTATATTATAATCTACTGATTATTGGGAGAAGGGAATCTGATAAAAATTTATTAAATAAAAAGCATTTCAGGGCTTACCTAACATTCTCAAATTAAAAATCTCAATGTGGCATGCAATGACATATTTCATTATATTTAACACAACAAATTTTAACCTTCCAGAAAAGGGTTCTCAGAACTACAATCCACTACATTAACATATTAAATTCAGTCCGCAATTGCTATGCCTTAGATTTTACACTATATGCTGACTTCATTTTTTTTTTATTAATAAAACATATAAAAAGTTTGTATTCACTAGGAAAAAATTAAATATACCTAATAATTTAATACCTAACTAGTTTTTGTTACAATTGTCATTGGATGCTAATTTAAAAATGCATTTCCTTTGGTGCAGAGTATAGTTAAATTTTATTCATTTTAATTACTGATTAAATTACAATGTACGAATATAGTAATGCTAAAGCCTTAGACTGTGGTTAATGTTGCTTTTAAACCAAAAAAATTACAAATCACCTGTTCTAGAAGATAAGGATTCATTACAAAGAATTAATATCTAATTTATAGATACCAAACAAACCAAAGTCTATTAATTCTATCACATCTAATACTAAATTCAATAACTAAATTCTGAATACAATAACTAAATTTCACTCATCATTTATATGTTATATAATTATTATACATAATTGAAAAAATGAAAAGAACACAGAAAAAAAACCTTCTCAGTTCAGTTTGAGAAATTATATCTTTTTTATCAAATTACATTTACCTTACTTGTATAAAAAAATAAAAACAAAATAGAATAAAAAGAGATGTTTTGAGATACTCTAAATGAAAAATTGGTCTTCAGTTAGTTCAATGCAGTAAAACATTTTATCTAAATGAATAACTGCTGATTGATTTGGTTTGGTTAGTCGCTCTACGGTAATCTTGTGCACACGTTAGGCTAAACAGATCGGGACCTACAGTTTAAAGTGGATTCCGAATCATTACAAACATTCATGGCACAGCCAGGATTCGAACAAGAAAACTGTGGTCCGAGCGCCAGAGCCAGCCACTCGGCCACCAGGCCCCTCAATAACTGCTGAATATTTTTTAGTGGCTCTAGCAAATCAGCATGAATTTCAAAACCAAAAAATTTATTATTATGCAGAAATGCAAAATCAAAAAATGATTTTCATAGTAGGGCAAATTGCATTTTGGTAGTAGCTTTTAGTGGTTTCGTAGCAGGACAAATAGTATTTTTGTAGTAGCTTTCTCTCTTTCTCAATGGTTTTATAACAGTATATATTTACATTAACAGTTCTTCCTCAGATTTCAAGGTATATACTAATTAATTTTATATAAATTAGCAATCATATGATTGACATGAAATAACATTGCATGATTTGTACCAAAATTAAATTAAACTCAATCATTTCATACGATATTCAAAATTCAATACGAAACTAATTTATTGATACATACATTAACAGGAAGAATATTAGAATTAGAATCAAATGTAAAATTTTTTATTTAATGTATATTAATAAATACACCCAATACTGAATTTAATATATTTCAGTAATGGTTCTTTTAATAACACATTTTGCATCTTTTAAAGGCTAAGTATTTTTTTTTGTCCTTCTTGCAACTTCGAATATTTTGAAATTCTTAACAATGAATATTTTTATAATGAATATTGCCCCAATTTTTAATGGACTTCATATAAAAATATGATTATTAAACTATTTAATAGAAAAAACATTAAATTTATATAATATTTTCTCTGAATTTTGTGTTAGCATGCTATTTTTACAATAAATATGTTATTTAATTGAAATACGAATTATTTTAAATAAAAGGTAGTAAGAAATAAAAGTTCCATTTAAAATGTAAAAGTATGAAATGATATACGATTTTTGACTAAGTAAGGAAAAAAAAAATGCTTATATGCACAAGGAAAATGAACAATAATTACATAAAAATAAATAATGGATAAATAACATAAATATGTTTTTAAATATTATCTAACAAATTTAGATTTTGTGAATTTTATTATTTCTAGTTATAACATTTCTAGTTATACATAGATTTTCTGTGGAAGAAAAAATGTGCTTACAAAATTCAGTTCAAGTAATAAATGGGAAATAAAAAATTGCTTTAATCCTTCAAATGATAGATTACATCTAATTTGAAAATTATTATTAAAATTAATTTAAAATTTGGATATTTAACAAAATAATATATAAAAAAGGGACAAATAAAACATTATTTATAGAGAAAAATTCAATTTTTAGAAATTAAAAAAAAAATTATGTAAGGTGAGGAATAATTTACAAATGTAAAATATTAATATTAATAAAATTTGAAATTGATTTAAATTTAATGCATTTATTTGAAATAATTATTGCAAAAACATTTAGTAGTATATGTTCACAAATTATTTATCCTATTTGTTCTTATAAAAAACAATAGATGGCGCCACAATATAAACTCGAATCATTTAAAAAAACTTTCGCCTTATAACAAATGTTGTTGGCATAACCAATAAATCCTATCACCAGCAGAAACATCATAAAAGCAGAGTTCTTATCCCCTCTAATAAAGATCTTAAGTGAAGCCTGAAGATAGAAAATAGCCAAATATGAATGCGCTTGAGTTACTAAAACAAAATAAAGGAGATATCTCATTTTTAGTGCAGTTTGGCAAAGAAATGCAAAATTTGTCATTTTTGTAGCAGAATGTAGCAAGGAATGAATTTTGGAGCAGTTAGGCGAAATTGGCATTACCCTGTTGGCAATTTTCCACCGCTTGTTATGTCTAATCCTAGATGAAGCATTAATTAACTAAACAATGGTAGGATTGAATTTAAAAATTTAAACATGCACATGTTAAAAATGTGCTAGAAATACAACTAAACAATAAAAATCACAACAAATTATTCTTTCATGCACTTGGTGGTTTTTAGTAAACACAACATTATGTATGAAAAATTCTAGGAAGCTTTTATGAAATATTGGCATATGATTTTATCTAATATAGTTAACTGTATTTGTTACTGTGTCATTCATTTTCAAATACATCAAACTTACAGTCATCAGGATTTTGAGAACTAAATACAGAAATTTCTGAAACATCTTGATCTGATATTGAGCCTCGTGATGAAGTGGATATTTTCCTGGATGACAAACTATTTCCTGAAAGATAAAAATGCATATGGTATAAATAAAATTCTACTTTTATTAGTATTTTCAGTAAGTAAATAATCTTAAAAATGAAAAAAGAAATATGAATACTGCAATACTGAAACAAGTATTAACATTATATTGGCATTAAGAATACAAATATATATAATTAAAAGTTTGACTTGAGAAGTATCAATATGAAGATGAAAATGCATACTTTTGCTTGTTTTTACAAGATAACTTAGTGATAAAACATAATTATAATATATATGACATAAAAAAGTATATGAGTTAATAAGTTATGGGGAAAATAAGCTTCTCTCAAAAGTAATTATAATCCTTATATATGAAGAACAACTTATTAAAACAAATTACACATCACTAAAAACAATTAAATTTAGAATTTAAATCCTAAAAAATTAATTAAATTGTAAAAGTTGTAACTTTTTTTCTCCATTCGTGTCAAAAATAATAAAATGAAGAAAAGGAAAAATTTTCATTTAATGAAAAACTACTAAAACAAACTTTAAAAAAAAAAAAAATCAATTCAAATATAGCTGAGAAATTAATTGTGTCACTTAAAATAAAATTCGTTTAATTAAATAAAAAAATATTGTTATGAGAAAGGAAACTTTTCTTTAAACATGTTAAATTTTTCACAGAAAATCTGGACAAAAAAATATTAAAAAATTAACAGTCTTAGAAAAGAAAGAACTAAATAAGAAAAATAATATTTTTCTTAATTTATAACACTTCCAAAATTGAAATATCCAAATAACTTTTTCTGAGAAAATAAAAAGTACATTTGACACAAAAGGAAACAATTACATAAAAATATGAAAAGTAATTAAAAACTGATTATTAAACACATAATTCATAGATAGAAATTTTATTTTTTCAAAAGAAACTATAGAATTATGCTATTGATCATTCCATTTGTTTCAAATAAAAAATGTTTATAATTACTTACCAGAACCACGTTTAGGAGTTCCTAATGGTGAACTCATTCTCAAGCCTAGAAAATTTTTTATACATAAATAAAACATTTTTCTTTACAACTATTGAATTAAAGTAAAGCAAAACTTAGACAATAGTGTTAAATAAATCTAAATTACATATGCACAATAATTAGTTCGTATAATTTACATAAAATAATCAGATTTCACTAACTTTCTTCCTGCATACGAGCTACTTCTTGGACATCATTTGCATCTTCTAAAATATGGCAGCTAGAAACAGAGTCTGAGCTCACATCACTCCCTCTTCTATGCAAATGAATTGCATAATTTTTATCATATTTTTCATTATTTAATGAATCTAATTTTTCAAGAAACTCAATTGCTTGCTTCTTTTTTGATCGAGTAAAAGTTCTTGAATCAACATGGATAGGATCATGGTTTTGAGCTAAAAAAATATATAACAAGTTTTTCCTTAAATCTGTAATTTTTTTTTTAGACAATATACGATAAAATTTGCATATGTTTTAAAATAGCATATAATCAACAATTAATCTTACTTACATGTTCTACAAAAATATACAAAATGTTTTAACCAGAGGTAGGGAGTAAGAGTCGAGAGTTGCACATTTTTGAAAAAGTCGGAAATTGGTTTAAAAATCAAACTCAAATCTCATAATTTAAAATTTTTTATATTTCTAAATTCTTGGAAATAATGTTAAAAAGAAAAATCAGTTGTATCCTGCAATAATAAAACCAGTAGCATAGACAGTTACTGCTTTAGTAGAATACCAAGAAAGTGTTTAGACTTTTTTCAGCACTGAAGCTTATAAAAAGTTATCTTAGATGAATAATGAAGATCTTATAGAAGAAATTCTATTATTAAGAACAAAAAAAAAAAAAATAAAATAAAAAAAATAAATAAATAAATAATAATAATAATAATCTATTACAAATACAGCATTTTTATGCTTAAAATAAACAATTTTTTTTTTGCTTGTGGTAGGCTATTCAATAATACTTTGGTATCTGTTCATTTGATAGTTATTTTTATAAGATATATGTATTTTTTGTAAGCAAAATTAGAGTATATGAACATCTTTCAAGTGAGTGCAAATATTACTCCTTTAAAGTTGTAAAAAAATACTTTGTTAAGCAAAAACTGCCTTTATGTATGTACAAGTTCAATAAAAGTCATAGCATTTAAAACATAAATTCTTCTAAATCAATTAGTGAAGATCATAGTGCATAAATTCTGGAAAATAGTCAGTAAACAAAATCAGACTCGGGAATCGGAAATTTTTTGGCCAACTCCTGGTTTTAACTATGTTTCTATGAATGAGAATAATTCGACGAATAGAAAGTCTGTAATGTAATTTTAATTACTGTAATGTTATAGCAAAAATCTGCAGTACAAATTGATTTATGTTCATAGATTTTACACTGTGAAATAAAATTTACGCCACAAAAATTGTAAGGTTTTTTAAATATAAAATCTATGAAATATAAGCAGAAAATTATATATTTTACATGAATATGAACATATGATGCATATACTTAATGAGAAATACTGGCCTTATATATTTCTTTTTTTCAAAAAATGTACATTCTTATAAGAATACTTTACTAACAAAAAAGTAAAGTCTACAGAAATATATACGAATGATTTTGTATACTTTGGTATCTTTATTATTTTGTAATTTTATAAACTCAAATTTATGAAACAGAAGACAGTACAGCTTTAAATATAATTTGTTAAGAAATATCAATTATAACAGAAAAGGTGGGGAGCGAGGGATTTTTTAAGGAGTCGGAAGTCAGTTTAAAAAGCTAACTTGTAACTCTTTTACAAAAATAATTTTTATTTTTCCAAAATTATATGAATTAATGTTAAAATTAAATGTTAAAGGGGAAATGCAATGGTATCTTTCCATACTACAACCAGTAGCAAAGACAGTTACTGCCTCAGCAGCAAATTAAGTAAGTGTAAAGAAACGTTGGGCTTATAAAAAGCTATCTAGGATCAACAAAATATGATCTTACAGAAGCTATTCTATTATTAAGAAAAAATAATATTTAATACATTACAGATATAGCATCTTTATGTTTACTGCATCTTCTTTTTAATATATACAATTTTCTTTTGCTTAAGCTATTCTATAATACTTTGGTACCTGTTAATTTAGTACTGCATTTTTATACGATATAGTATTTTTATAAGCAAAATTTTAAAAATATATATATCTTAAGTTAGTGCAAATACCACACCTTTACAGTTGTAAAAATACTTTACGAAAATCTGCTTTTATAGATAGACAAGTTCAATAAGTGATTGAATTTACTTCATAATTTTGGTACTTACATATTAATGGTACCTTGGTGACAGACTTGGCGGTTTTTAAGTGTCGCCAATCTAACAGCTACTAAGGTTACCAAACCAATAGAATAGATTGGTGCCACTTAAAAATCGCCAAATCTGTAGCTGCGGTTGGCGCGTTTGCTCTTTGTTGCCGCAACTGTCGCCAAGGTACCGTTAATACGTAAGTACCATAATTTCTTCCAAATCTGTGAGTAAAGGTCATAGCACATAAATTAACAAAAAGATTCAGGAGTTAGGAATAAGAACAAAAACCAATTTAGTGGTTACAACTATTTTTAGCCCACACTCCACCCCTATTTATAATTGGAGGGGGGGGGGAACCTAAATTCATGCATATTATTTATAATGGACGAACTTACATGTACAAAATAATATTAAAATTAAAATTGGCACAAATAAGAATATTTTTTGAAAAATTGGTAGGTTTTCAAAGTTCTCTTTCAAAACTTTTCCAGCTAAATTAACTATTTTTCTAGCATTATTCATTTATAATCAAATTTTATATATCAGATGGAAAGAGAAAATACATTGAAAAAGTTGGTAATTTAACCAAATAATTATGATCAAAATGAATTATGCAAAATGAAATTTTAAAACTAAAAATTTAATTAAAATTTTAAACTGATAAGAATAAATAAAACACAGGAATTGAATCAAAAATAGATTTTAGTTTATTTATTGGAGAAAATGTTATTTGCAGTATTATACAACAGAATTAAAAACTTTAAAAAAAAATTGAACGAAGTAATGAAAGAAAAATATACAAGTATATACGATAATAAATATGCATAGATTCTGGAAGTTTTTAAAAATGTTTTATTCCTAAAAAATATTCCTCAAATATGTCATAGGAAATAGCTACAAATTTTTTAATAAAATTAATCTAACTAAGATATTTACCTGAAAGAGGAGTTGTTTTATACATCATTTGAGAACGTCGTAAATTGCTAATGGCAGGATTTTCAGCATGATGAGTAGTCACTTTATTTACTGGAGAAACTGAAAAATTTCAAATTTAATATAATAAAAATAGCTACAATGAAATTATTAATTATTGTATAATGAGGAATTTTAAAATGATAAATGAGTTAGCAAATTAAACATGATTTGATAAATTCAATTGTTAAAAAAAAGGACGATTTAAGCGATTATTTTTTGCCACCAAATTCTTGGCGATTTAGAAGAGATAATATTTATATATTTATTGATGATAACTTTTTATATTTTCAACTATATATTTTCATTCATTGTTGTTTTAAAAGTTTGGTGAATGCATCAAAGTAAGAAATTTAAATTTACTGTGATAAAAGGAATTAAAATCAGAATTATTAGTTTCTCATGCTTGTAAAATAAGAAGTATTTCATTCGAAGTATTCATATTTCATTTTCAGAAGTATTCAGAAGTATTTCATAACTATGTTTATGTTTTACGTTTACTATCAGCTAATAAAAAAAATCTAACTGAATTAATGAGAATCAAATTTTTAACACTTTGATGTTCTACGGTCATTTCATGCACATGACAGCTAAATAGACTAGGACCTACAATTTAAAATTATGGAACATTGTAGCCTGTGGCACCAAAGGCTGAAGCGTTAGCACTTGGCCACCAGGCTGCTGCAATTTCTAAGAAGTATGAAATTTGAGTTGAAATTTTTTTAAGTAGAATGAAATTTTACTTTACTTAGGATTAGAAAATAAGGTACTTACGTATTGACGGTACCTTGGCGACAGTTGCGCCAATAAAGAGCACACGCGCCAACCGCAGCTACTGATTTGGCGCCAATCTACACTTAAAATTTTTGTTCCAAATAATAAAATATATATGAAACACTACATTTAAAATCAAAACGCTTTCAAAATATTTTTATTCCAAATAATAAAGATTGGCGACACTTAAAAACCGCCGAGTCTGTCGCCAAGGTACCGTTAATACGTAAGTACCGAAAATAAGTTGCTTTAAGTTGAGTCCCAGTTTGCTAAGTTTATGTTTCAGCAGTATGTAGGACAAGAAAATATTCTCAAAGCTATAGCAAAATTAACGAATATTGACAAGTTAAATAAAATATTTTTAAAAAATGATCATTTCTTTCTTTTACATCATTTCTCCTCTATAAGTTCATATAAATAAATACAAAACACTATTTACATAACCTTGAATATGTTATAAAAGCTACATTTGCCAAAATAGTTTGCAAGGTAAATTAAAACATGAAAACAAAATAAAAGTTTATGAGTATCCTGAATTAAAAAGTTAGAAAAAATTAACAGATCCATTTTTAAATATGTTAAGAAATCATAACTAACGTATTTCAAGCTCATTTAGTTTAGTCAATAAGGCCTTCTTTGAAAGCTGCAACTGTTTATTTTCTGGATCATCAACATCTTTCCTCAACCACTTGTATGGATTTTCAACAGTTTGGTCTTCTTTCTTACTTTTTGGAGAAGTGTACAGCCTAATAAAAATAAACAAAATACATTAATAACAATAAAAAATGCGTATTAAAAATTCTTCAAGCATGTAAAATAATTAACCATTTAAAACTATTTTATTTAGATATAAAAAATCTATACATTCAAACGACTTTAAAAAAAACTTACTTGAAAATTATTCAAATTTAAAAAAAAGGAATAAATTATTATAATAATAAAAATTGTTTTTAAAAGTAGGCAAAGTAGAAAAGTAGTTCAGTAGTAGTAAAGAGTAGTTCTCATAAAAAAAATAATCAATGTGAATTCTGAATAATATATACTAGTGAAGAACTAATTTGGTCTTTTAGAAAGTGAATGAGTCATTAAAAGAAAAAAGTTTTTCTTTTCTTATTAAGAAAAGGCTACTAAACTTCATTAATAAAAAACACCACACAAAAAATTAGCACCATAACATTAGATAATGTACTCAAAGTTAAATATTAAAATCTCACTCCAATATAAGTACAGGTATAACTAACAAAGAGAATTTTATTAAAAAAATATGTAAAAGAAATTTTCTTTTAATATTACCATTTTTTAAAATTCCTTAACTGAATGTATTTCTATTTTCTTAAATCTGATGCCTAACAGAAATATCTATATTATAAATTATTTTACTTAATATAATTGTAGATTTTTCATAATCATAAGAATATTTTTATATTCCACACTTATATATTAAAAATCTAGAAGCAGTTGCAGGTGAATCTTACATGAAGAAAAAACAAAAATCAGAAAGCTGCCATAATAACTTATAGAGTAAGTACTGTATTTTATTGAGATGTTTCTGTAAATAATTATATCATCCAATTTTAATAATTATATAATTACCATTTTAAATAGGTAAATAAATAATACATCACCTGAGATTCTATTTATATATTTAAAACAAATGTTTTCAGTATACATAAAATTCCGCAATATTAGTACTCAGAGCTAAATAATGACACATGCACTGATACATTTGCAGAGATTTTAAAATTTTGCAGATAGCTTTTTTTATATACAAAAGAGGAATGAAAAAATACCTAAATATCATTGAAGAAATCTTAAAGAAAAGATCGTAAAGAAATTGCCATAAGTACACCTAAATATTGTATGCAAAAAGAGAAAAAAATGGCACAATCTGCCACAAAAATCATAGGTCTTATAAATTGAACCTGCTTGAGAACTTTACATCCTGTTAAGTGATGAAACAGTTCAGCATGAAATTACCATTTTTGTAAATGGAACACTAACAACAATGATCATATCATTTTAGAAGGCACAGCAAAGTGCTTTGCTAAATAAGAAAAAAAATATAGACTAGCATTTTGTGCAGCATGGACACAATGTTAAAGAATTGAACATTCCAAAATCAGTATATAAACAGATGAAGAAAGGTCCCCACCCCCTTCCTTTCACGGAAAGATGAAGGATTCATAATTGGAAGCAAAAACCATTTTAATTGATATTTATATATGCATTTATTTTTTATGCATGCCAAGGATATTTACATTTTTTAAAATTTTATGGATTCTATTATCCAGGGATTTTATGTCATTCTACTAATTCAAGCTATTACGAGTTTGCAGAGAGTTTTGGGTTGGGTCTGTATATAGGCTATTTCTTTTTTTATCTAATTTTGTAAGTACCGAAATTTCTTGCCCATGTGGATTATAAACTAAAAAAAAACAATTAAATTTTAGGGTGCAGATTACAAGCTGCTATGTACAATCTGTAGACATTTTTTTTAAGGAAGTTAGAATGAAAGTCAATTTCATAAAACTAAAACTTTTTGCCCCAAAAATTTTATATGAGAAATAAATAAATAATCTTCTAGACATAAAGAAACATAACAGTTATGGACTTTAGAGGAAACTGGACTTGAACAACAATTGGCAAATTGTGACATATATCTTACATCTGTGTGTATTAGTGAATGAGAAAGGACTGGACTGGACTGAAGGTATAGATCAAATTAAATTTTTTTTAAAGAAGACTAAATTATTAATTATGATACTGTTTAAGATTTTCCTTTCTCAAGCATATATACAGAAAACAAAATGTAAAAAAAAAACTACATTTGCTTTGTATTCATCTTAATTTCAAATTCCCATCGTCTTCCTAATTTTCTTTATCTTAAATTTTTAAAGTAATTTCTTACCATTTAAAAATTGAATTTTTTTTAAAAGTTGGTTACAAAATTATACAATGCCTGTCAAATACAACATGAAAGTCTATGTTGATTCATAAGCTGATTAAAGCTTTTAAAACTGCCGAAATCTAATCTGACCTCTTTTTGATTGACCAAAAATTTAGAATAAACAATTATGAGTAATGAGGTAAGTAATTAGCATAATAATTACTAAAATGCAATGAAAAAATAAATTAAATGCAACTATCTGTTGTAATAGTTGCCTTATATCCATTAGAATAATATAAAGAGTTTTTAATAAGGTTTTCCCCGTGTGGGTTCTTGTTAGAATAGTCCCATTGTAGCCCATGCACATCACCATAAAAAGAGACTAAAATGGGCACCCAGGGATATAACCAGGTGGGGTAAAGTCAGACTTCTCCCTTTGGTTGCCCCATGTCTTTGTGCAGCAAGGTAAAAAAAAAAGAAGCTGCATTTTTTTTACTCTTTATCATGTTCTCATTGGTTTTTCTCATGGGTTCATGGATTTGGTCTAGATGTTGCTGTCAACCAAGTGGAACAAGAAACAATAACAACAAATAAGGACTTCTTTTTCATATAAGATTTTAGAACTAAGAAAAAAATATTTTTATTTTTATTTGAAAGCTTTGAGAAATGATGCTAGAACACAATTTTACCTTTTAATTCTGATTGCAATAACATTTATAAACATACTACAATAAAATTCCTTTCTATTTCCAATAGATATTAGAATTAATTTTTTATCTTGCTTTCTCATAGTTTAGTCATGAAACATGTCTGATTCCTTTAAAAATACATTCCATACACACACACATATAATATGGAAATAAAAAATGACCATGACACATATTTTTGATTTTTACAATAATAACAATGAATGTCATTAGTTAAAGATCAGGTCTTAAAATTAATTTGATGAAAACAATATTTTTACTGTGAATATTTATTGTAATAAGAATAATATGTCTTGCACAAAGATTGAGAGTTTAAGTAAACATATTGATAACATGGTGAGGATGAAGCACAATGAAATTTAAAAAAAGTAAACTTTAACATCAAAGGGTGTAAACATTAATATAGAATTAATGTTAAATGTTTAAATTTATATTCTACAAGTGTGAATCGATATATTTACATATAGACATAAAACTTTAATAAATGAAATAATGAAATGCAAAACTATATTTTTAACATGAGCACTTGAAGAAACAGTGGATCTACTAGGGTATATACTTATCATAAGAACTTTGTTAGTCCTTAGATTTTATCTTGCTGGAAAGATAAGGTAACTATTTTTAATGAAATTAAAATATATATGTACAAATATTTTTTAATGAATTAAAAATTATCAAAGATATAAGATAAACCTGACATTGAAAATAATGCCCAACAATGTTGTTACTCTTTGCTTTTACAGACATATAAAATATACTGTTTACATCAATACACATTATAAAATAAATACAAAACTTTATAAACAAAGGGAGGTGTTAATTATAAAATAGTTAAAAATAAACATTTATTGAAATTGGAATAAATTTTGTAATTGTTATCAAATATCATAAGTACACCTTCGTTATTTTATCATAAAACTAGAATTAATGGCAAAATAAGCAAAGTCAAGATAATAAAAAATATGAATGAATACTGCATATGCACTTATAAAGAATTGTAACAAATTTTATATCTTTTCTATTTAATACTTCAATAAAAAATAATACTGATTTTATTTTATATTTAAATTCTGCACCATTGACCAATAAAAGAATTTTATACGCATAAAAATATTTATCAAGATTTTTATATAATTTAACCGCCCCCTCATAAAAAATATACAATTATAAATTAAAATAAGAAAATGCCATTTTTCTCTCACCATGACTCATCATCAGACATTTCAATGTCGCTAACTCTAATGATTTCCAGATTGTCGAAATATTCATCTTTATTAGCACATATCGAAGAATTTTCCACATTACTTTCACTATCAACATCCGAAGTTTTCCGAATAGAACGAATCGAACTCTTAGATTTCAATTCTTTTACAGGAGAAACGGATCTTTTTCGAGGAATGTTTTGTTTATTTCTTAAATGTAAATTCTGAAGTTCTAATTTTCGAACTAATTCTTGGAGTTTCTTGACTTCTTCTAATGTATTAACAGAAGGTTTGAAATCTTCCACAATAAGACTCATTTTAAAACATGCAAATTTAATATGAAATTAATGCGAATCGCCGATATATAAAATTTTTTAATCATCAATTGGAAATGGTATAAATTTTTTGACCCGATATATTTGAAATTGTTCAAACAAAAACTAGAACTCAAGTTTATGATTAACACATCATTCGCTACAGTTGTGAGTTGGCGACTGCTGCGATTCTATTTACAAAACACACCCTGCATTCGCAAGACACGGAAATATGCATTTCCTGCATTTCCAATCTCATGTAGTTTTTTCTTCCTGCTTATAATATATATATTTTTAATATGCGTTTGAAATCAAAATGTTATTTATGGTTGATTATCATTATTATTATTTCATATTATGTAGACAACACCAAGAAGTCACAAAAGTGCTTTGTAGCACAGACTGTAGGTACTGTTTTTATTAAAATATTTTCACAAATGTCTCAGGAATATTTCTTGGTTTCATATTACGTATTTCGGATGTATGTTATATATATATATATGTGTGTGTGTGTGTTTGCAACTTAAAAAACCAATTTGTGAGAAATAATTAGCAGCTGAAATATAATAGATTGAATTTCAATATCGCATATGACATCGCTAGTTTATTTATTTAATTTATGCAATTTATAGAACTTCCTAGGCTACTTTTCAATTTCTTTTATTAACGTAATGAATTTCTAAGTTTTAAGTCATTGTTAATTGTTTATTAAACAGTCATGACTACAAATTTATGTAAATTTAACTTTGAATTAATGGATTACCATTACTTGAACTTTGTTTTCTGGAAAGTTTAACAAAAGTTAAATTACCTTCTAATTTTTACTTTTTATACATTTTATTCTATTTATATTTATACTTATAAGATTACAATCATGTTAGATTAGTTGCCAGTACAGTGTCTCATGAATTGTGATAATAAATTTAATGATGGAACATGATACTGATGATTAATGTTATGATTGAAAATATATCGAGGCCATATCTTATAGGTACTTTTTGCATTAGAAATTTATATCATCTTACATTAAAAATTTTTGTTTTATTTAACTTTGTTATTATACTTGTTTCTTTTGTAAATTATTTCTAATAACTATTCTTCATATTTCATTAAACATGGTATATGCTATTTTAATTTCAAATGTTGTTCTCATTCAGATATTTCAGTTTTGTATTTAAATTAACTGGTTATGCTTAATTAATAAAGTTATGTTTTTTTGTTTTTGTTTTTTTTACTCATAAATTATCTCTTTTTCACTCATACTCCTGAAGCTTGAACTGTATTTCATTTTTTTTATTTGCGATCTTAACATGTAGTTATGCTATAATATGTAAAACAGTCAATAGCAGTTTATGTAGTCAAATTTAATCGAACTGAAAGTTGGAAATTAATGTTACATTAACAAACTCTTTTATTACTAACACTTAATAAAAGAGTTATTATAAAACATTTATTTATTATAAGCGTCATTACATTTATATGATACCCTACACTGAAAGAAAAAAGTACTTCTAATACGTAAAATATAATATATCTGCCTCTAATTTCTTTATTTAGAAATGTCCAAATATATTTTTAGCTGGAATTTTTTTGATGACAAAATATTTTTTATCATTTAATTGTGTATTCTTTTTACACTGGTGCTCAAAATTAAGAGAATTCTCATTTTTCTCAATTTTTCTCGAAAAGTTCTGATGGAAGGTAAAACTAACGCTTCCAGACATACACTATCTCCATATACTAAGAGTGCCCAAAAGGTAAGACCAATTATTTTTTTTTCAAAAATTCTTTATTTATTCTTCCAAATTTATTTCATCGTCTTCAAAGTAATTCCCTCCTGACACAATGCACTTATGGCATCTTTTTTTCCAATCCTCAATCCATGCTAAAAAGTCATCGGCAGGGATGGCTTTCAAACAGCGCGGCGATTCGCGTTGAATCTCTTCAATCGACCCAAAACGGTGTCCCCGGATTGGACTTTTTAGTTTAGGGAATATCCAGAAGTCGCACGGTGTGAATACGGTGGTTGTGGAACGATATGGGTTTCACTTTTAGCGAAAATCACGAAGAATCAATGCAGTATGAACAGGTGCATTCAGTGCTTTCAGTACCAATCGAGATTTGACGCATTTGAGCCCCAAAATGGAATTGACCGATCCTTTTGAAATTCCAACATCATCAGAAAGGTCTCTAATTGTAAATCGACGGCTTGCAAGCACTGAAATCTTTAATTTTTTGGATGTGAGCTTCGTCGGTTGAGGTTGATGGTCGGCCAGAGGGCTCTTCGTCTACAAGGCGTTCTCTGCCTTCTTTGAACTGTTTATACCATTTGTAAACATTTCTTTCCTATATAGGAATGCTCACCGAATGCCTTTTGCAACATTCTATATATTTCCGTAAACAAAATTTAATGCAAATTCTTTGCTCAATTAATTCAGACATTTCCAAAATTGCCGGAATTAATTTTAGCATCTCGCAAAGCCAAGCGTAACTCAAACACTAATGAATATTTTGACGTCAAATATCCCACAGATGTCAAGGACAGTGCCAGCAACCTAAAAAAAAAATTAAATTCCACAAGCCCCGGGAATTTTAAATTGAAAATTGGTCTTACTTTTTGAACAAAGTAGTATACGTATGTTGCTTAGTAGTTCATGTAGATTTAAAAAATGTGCGTCGCAATTTTCACGATTTGTTGACTCACAAACCTCACCAAATTTTGTGGGGCTTTTTCGTCATTTATTTATTATATTATTTTTGAAAATTTTTAAAAATCTTTTTTTAAGAAAAGTAATTGAAATTCAAAAGCAAACATTTAAAAGTAAGAACAATCAACATCTGGATGAATGAATGAGTTCGAGAATTGTGGGAAACTGGTAACAGGGAAGTCTAAGGTGCAGATTGCTAGAGACTTAATCGGGATAACCAGTATCGTATCCAAGTAACAGAAACAGTTTAAGAATATTGAATACGTTGGAAGAAAACCTGATCAAAGTCATTCAAGAATCGCATTATCCAGTGAACATACATATTAATCCATTACAGTGAAGCGTAACAGGAGTGCAACAGTTTCTAGTTCTCTTTAAGGGTTACTTTTTCCAGAAGACTACATGAAATAAGTCTATTTCGTAGTAGTTCTGCTATTTGCGTAAAATGCTTGAGGTTTTCACTTCTTTCAAAGGAATTTTATTTTCCCTTGAAAACAGCAAATCGTGATTCTCTTTTAAGAAACTTTTTTCTGTTTGTTTTCGTCAGTATTGTTTATTACATCTATTTTCAAGGGGCCTGATGGCCGAGTGGCTAGCGCTCTGGAGCTCGGTACCACAGGTATCGGGTTCAAATCCCGGCGTTGCCATGGGTGTTTGTAATGGTTCGGAATCCACTTTAAACCGTAGGTCCCTGTCCTAAAGGATCGTAGAGCGTTGCGGGGGCGTTGTTACGCCGCATCCGTGGCTTATCTTCAAGTTACTCGCGCCCCCTGGATAATGCAAAGTGAGTAACGTTTGTGTAGCACATATGGCATAAAATGATCACGGTCTATTTGCCAGCTGCATTAGAAGAAAAAAAATTTTTTTTAATGTCGTTTTTGATAAATATCTTTTCTATGTATCAGAATCACATTTTAAAAAATTTAAATCTGTGGCGGTATTGTAAAGGTTGCGTAGTGTTATTAAAATCCAGACGGCAAAATAAAAGACGATAATCAATTTTCACAATTACGACATGTTTATTCTACTTCGAACGCTTACTACGTTCTATTTTTATTCTAGCGGGAAAATTCCCTTTTTTAACAGTGAAAGTAGAAGTCGTTCAATCTGTATTCCATTTTACATCAATAGGTGTCGCTACATCACTCCCCTACCAGTAACAAAGTTACGTTACTTTGAAAATGCTAGACGAATTAATATATCAATACAAATAATAGCGAACAAATACACATTGATACAAATTGAAATTGCAAAAAATAATTACAAATACAATTACATTTAAACAATTACATACAATAAACCAAATTAATTTTTAAAATGGAATGGATGAATTATAATTTTGAAGTAAAGTCAATAATGTCATTGAAACGAACAGGAAGTTTTACTTGTCTTCCACAACGTGTTGTTGTATTTGGTTGTGCAATTTGCTGACTTGGTATAAATGTTTGCTCACTCGGCACAGATGTATGATCATTTGATGATGTTGGATTCAGAAGTTCATTAGGTTGTAACACATATGCCGGTTTTAATCTATCCACTGAAATATTAACTTGTTTATTTTTAATTGATAGAAGGAAGTTTTTCGGGGATCTTTGCAATACCAAATAGGGTCCTTCATATGGGGGTTCTAAAGGTTTTTTAACTCTGTCAATTCGCAGAAACACATGTGAGCATGTGTACAAATCTTTTGGAATGAATATCTTTTGTTTACATTTGTTTTTGGATTGGTATGGTTTTAAGTCGGCCATCTGTTTTCGGAGATTGCTTACGAAATTATCATCAGATATTGGCAATCTGGATTCTTCAAAGAATTCGCCTGGTAGTTTAATAGTTTTTCCATAAACCATTTCAGCTATTGTATACTTAGAGTCCTCATGTAGAGCAGCTCGCAAACCCATAAGAACCGTTGGTAATGTGTCCGTCCAACGAACGTTGTTATGACATCTAATAGCTGTTTTCAAGGTACGGTGAAGACGTTCAACTTTTCCATTACTCTGAGGATGGTAAGAAGACGTATGGTTTACTTTAACACCACATAGCGCAGCTAAACTTCGAAATAGTTCTGAAATAAATTGAGTGCCTCTGTCAGTAATAACACAAGTAGGTACACCAAATCGGGTAATCCAATGCTCATAAAAAGCTTTTGCTATACTTTCTGCAGTGATATTTGATAACGGTACCACTTCCATCCAAGAGGTAAACCGATCAATACATGTCAAGCAGTATGTGTATCCATTAGAAGGTGAATAAGATCCAATTAAATCTATATGAACGACACTAAATCTCTCATCTGGTGCTTGAAATTGTGAATATTCTGATTTTGTATGTTTAGTTATTTTATTTTTCTGACAGTTGATACAAGTTTGAGTCCACTGTTTAACATCTTTTTTCATATTTGGCCAAATGAATCTTTTAGTTATTTCTTTTACAGTAGTTCGAATTCCAGAATGAGCTAAACTGTGAATTGTATTAAATATTGTCATGCGAAAATTTTTTGGTATGAATGGTCTGATACTAGAAGTAGAGGTATCACAATGCAAGAGCTTTCCTGATGGCAATTGGTGTTCCTTAAAATGTAATGATTTGGAATGTAATTTTAATTGTTGTAGTTCATCATCATTAATTTGTGCATCTGCTATCAAGTCATAATCGACAATAGGTGAATCGATGTCCTCAATTCTAGACAGTCTGTCTGCTACCACATTGTTTCGACCACTGATATGGTATAGGTTAGTAGAGAATTGTGAGATATATTGTAGGTGTCTTAGTTGTCTTGGGGAGGCTTTATCATTGTTTTGCTTAAAAGCAAATATTAACGGCTTATGATCAGTATAAATATCAAAATCTCGACCTTCAAGTAAATGCTTAAAATGTTTAATGGATAAATATATACCCAAAAGTTCACGATCGTAGACACTGTAATTTTTCTGAGCATCATTAAGTTTTTTAGAAAAAAATGCAATTGGCTTCCATCCATTTGGTTCTTTTTGTTGAATAACTGATCCAAGAGCCCAATCAGATGCATCTGTGAGAAGTGCCAGAGGGTAATCCGAGTTGGGATATGCCATTAACGCTATTTGTGCAACATCTTGTTTGCATTTTTCAAAACTTTGTCTAGTTTCATCGGTCCATAGTATTTTGCGTCGATCTTTTTTTGTAGATCCTTTCAAAAGTTCATGTAGAGGGGCTTGAGTTTTTGCGGCATTATTTATATAATTACGATAAAAATTGATCATTCCTAAGAAGGAACGTAATTCGTGCATAGTTTCTGGTAATGGATATTCTATGATAGCTTTGATTTTTTTGAGGTTGAGGTTGTGAGCCTTCCGCAGATATTTGATAGCCTAAAAAATCTATTACAGGTACTCCCAAAACTGATTTGCTAATATTAATCCGTAGACCATATTTATCTAAACGCTGGAAAACTAGTTGAAGATGTGAACGATGTTCTTCCTCGCAAGAAGAGGCGATCAACACATCATCTAAGTATGGAAATACAAAGTCTAGACCATAAAGAACTTCATTTATAAACCTTTGAAATGTTGCAGGGGCATTTTTGAGACCAAAATTCATCACATTGAATTGATAAAGTCCAAAAGGTTTGATGATGGCAGTTTTTGCCTTATCTTCATCTGCTACAGGAATGTTATAATATGCTTTAGTAATGTCAATTTTAGAAAATATAGTTTTATTAGTTAAAATATGCTGAAAATCCTGGATTCGAGGTATGTTATATCTATCAGGTATAGTTAAATCATTCAATCTTCTATAATCACCACATGGACGAAAAGAACCATCTTTCTTTGTTACTATATGTAATGGACTGGCCCATTCTGAGCTAGATGGACTAATGATGTTATTGTCTAGCATATATTTAAATTCTCTTTTAGCTATTTCCAACCGTTTTGGATCTAATTGTCTTGCTTTACAATTTATAGGTTGTCCTTTAGTTACAATATGATGTTTTACATTATGTTTAACATTTGAATTAAGAAAATTTGGTTTTGTTATATTGGGATACATAGAAAATAAATCATAATATTTACATAAGCTGCTCGTTGTATTTACACATTCATTAATAGAGATGGATGCAATGTTACCATAAACTGCAAGGTTAGTTACACCATCAATTAATCTTTTATGCTTTATATCAATTAATAAATTGAACTTATTTAAAAAATCTGCACCTAGTATAGGTTTACTAATTTTGGCCACAATAAATGGGAATTGAAATTCTCGACGTAAACCTAGATCAAGATTTAAAATTTCTGTACCAAAAGTATCGATTGCAGTATTATTTGCAGCATATAATTTATAGTCACTAATAAATTTGTGTTTAGAAGTATAAGGAATAAGACTTACGTCCGCTCCACTATCAACCAAAAAGCGTAAACCCGTTTTTTTGTCGTTGACAAATAGACGGTATTGACGGCAATGTTTTGTATTTTCAGCAGCAGAGTCTGCCGTTAATTCTGTTGCTGATTCTGGTTTTCCGAAGGATTGTTTTTGCCATGCACATGGAGCTTTACATTTATCAGGAAAACATTTTTCTCGAAAACGAAAATGGTAATAACAGTATTTGTCAGAAGTATTATAATAGCGATTGCGAGACTTACTTCGATGAGAAGAAGAGTATCGACCGCTATTTGTTGTTTGGGAACGAGAGTTCCTTGTGACACTCAGTTTTTCAAGTTTATTATCCAAAGATGCAAGTTGTTGTCGTAACTCAGTTATGGCATCTGATCCTGATGAAACATTGCTTACGCGGTAAAGTTCTTGTTTTGGTTGCATTTCAAGAATACGATCCGCCATTAATGCCAGTTTCTCAATTCCTTCATCACTAACTAGTAAAATATTCCGCACAGAATCAGGCATTTTTTGTAGAAATAATGTTGTTAGTACCTTATCAGTTATTCCATCAGTAGCCAGGTTTCTCATTTTTTGTAAAAGTTGACTAGGTTTAAGATCTCCCAAGTCAAGTCCTGTCAGCAGTCTCTGAAGACGCTTATTTTCGCTTTCTTTAAAAGTATTCAGTAATCGTGTTTTAGCAGCGGTATATTTTGTTCTATTATCATCACTGATAATGTCCCACAAACTTTCAACAAACTTCGGTTCTAATTGTGAAACTAAGTAGTTGAATTTTGTATCCTCGGCTGTTATTCCACAAATTGAAAACTGTGCTTCAACTTGAAAGAACCATATTTCTGGTTTTTCAGCCCAAAAAGGAGGTATTTTGACACTTACCCGCGCTACTTCATCTTTTTTCGCCGATTCATGAGATTCAGTCATTTTGTAAATAATTCACTGTTTGCAAACAATTCACGGGTCACCAAGTATGTGGCGGTATTGTAAAGGTTGCGTAGTGTTATTAAAATCCAGACGGCAAAATAAAAGACGATAATCAATTTTCACAATTACGACATGTTTATTCTACTTCGAACGCTTACTACGTTCTATTTTTATTCTAGCGGGAAAATTCCCTTTTTTAACAGTGAAAGTAGAAGTCGTTCAATCTGTATTCCATTTTACATCAATAGGTGTCGCTACAAATCCATCGTCGAATTGTGGGCTTCATTCATCATTCTACAAGAAAAATTGCTTTATTGAGGCATAATAATTATACATAAAATGCTTTTTTGGTTTTTGAATGGTTGCTACTAATCGTTTCATCTGTATTCAATGAAAATATTTTTAGTAAAGATTTTTTAATAGAAAAGAATTTCATAAATATATATGTATATTTGTAGGATCATGACGGTATAAATTTCATTTCTGTTTAGTTTCATGATATTCAATTTCGTCGCTTTAGCTTATATATATTTCGTATCTTGAATTAGTTTTTCCAATTTTGTATATTTTTTTTATATGGAACTAATTTGGAGAATATGAAAACGTCTATAAAATGAAGGCTATTTTATAGTTTTATTATACATATTGATTGTTTCTGATATGTTCCTTATCTCACCTCCTTTTTATTTTGTCTTATGTTATGTAACCTTCTCTTGCCCGAAGTGGCTTACTAGACAGCGCGGAGAATTTCTGAACCACTGTGGTTGCTTCGGAACTCGATAGGGACAATATGCCACACATCATAAGCGGTCAATTCCATTTTGGGTCTCAAATGCGTCAAATCTCGATTGGTACTGAAAGCGCCTGCTCACACTATATTGATTCTTCGTGATTTTCGCTAAAAATGAAACCCATATCGTTCCACAACCACCGTATTCACACCGTGCGACTTCTGGATATTCCCTAAACTAAAAAGACCAATCCGGGGACACCGTTTTGAATCGATTGAAGAGTAGTACAAAATTAAGGGTTATATTCAAATATTTCATGTTGACCACCAACGGTATATTATTTAACTCTCTACACAAGATTGGTAAAGTCATAAAAATTATTTATTTTTGATAAGATTCCGAAATCATGCTTATGCCCTAATAGCAGAAATCAAGACGATTTCATTGAATTATCCTGATAGATTCGAGTCAATATCGTGTCCAGAAAATTCTGTAGAAAGGTAATGCTAACGATACACCTAAGACTTTTGAGCTAAAAGCAGTTACAAATGGTACTGTGAATCCGCCATACCTTGTTTATAAGGAACTTTGAAAAAATTGTCGATAAATGAAGAATGCTAAAAATTCCTCTATACTTCGTGAAAACCTTTTTATCGTGGATGACGTATTGTGGGGAGCTCCATTTTTGGAAGAGGCTAAGGAGTTGTTCACACCTACTTACTACTATTTTATGGAAAGTAGGAATGATGTTTCATAAGAGTTTTCCTCAAGCTCGAACGAGTACTACAACTTCTCTAACGCAGATATAACCAAAACTTTGGGAGTGCCATGAAAATCTATGAAGGATTTCTTTGCTTTTAGATTAAGGCGGATTCTAGTGATAATAAAACTAAAAGATGCGTGTTACATCTATACGAATCAGTTACACCTTTCTGTCTACTAAGTCTTTTTGGTTGAGTAGTAGCTAAAGTCAAGACTTTTATTTAAAGACTGCAACGTCTCAAAATTGATTCGAATGATTCGCAAAAAATAAGGAATAGTATCAATTTCTTATTTCAATAAATAATATAAAATGGATATTAAAGTGTCGTGATGGAGGAAACTCAAACAGTTGAACGCCATGAATTACATACACGCACATCACCTTTAGATGGGTACAGGTATCCCGTACCCGAGGTGATCAAGTGATTTTTGCCTTCATTCTTTCATCTCTCTTTATTTTCTTTTTCGTCGTCGAGAATACAGATATTATTATGTGCATATTAGTTTGTCGCTTCCTTACTACCTTCGAGTGTTTCATTTATTTTTGGATAATTCTTTTCTTATGTTATTTAGTTTTACTGCCTTAATATTATTTAACTTTTCTAATTTTATTTAATTGACTAACAATGACAGTGTTTTGGCCTACGTGTTTGTCTTGCTTGATGCGCCAAGTTTCAGAAAAAGGCAATCTTGGCAATTGAGCTGAGACTTGGCTACATGCTTTAGCTTCTCCAATACATCTCTTTGGCACAGATTTTTAGTAGACGCTCGGAACATCTAGTTTCATAATGCATCAATTGGTTAGTAGTTATCATTCTTTCGGGGATGAAACTGCTTAGGTTTTAAGCAATGAGTCCTTTCCTAAATGGAGGTCGTCTAAGTGGGTGATCCTGGCCGCATATGTGCCTACTAACACCATTGCCGCAATCTGCTTTCCCTCATTGGGCTTCATTATGGGTATCGGATCTGAATTTCTTTTTATATTTTATGCATTCCCGGCTTTATAAAACTTCGTGCCGCGGAGAGGCCTAAATTCCCCGTCTGTAACTTCTCTTCCAAAACTCTCAGTTTTGACCCAAACTTGGAGATGCCGTATCGTGAATAGATACCTAAATTTAGACTGTGGGAGTAAACAAAGCTAAAAAAAAGTAGTCACTACTTCACCATTTAAAATGCAGAAAAGGTTAGTGACATTAAAACGGCCAATAAATTACAATCTTTTTTATTGATGCTCAAAGTTATTTTATGTATTAAACAAATTGCTTTATTTTTCAGTAAAAGTAGAAGATAGCAAAATCTTGAATTACTGGGAAGGCGTAATTTTTGAATTAGACATTCAGGACGTATTTCTAACAGAAGCAGTAGAAGAATGAAGTCCACAAGGCGTAATTTCAGCAAGAAGAATAACTATGAAAATGCTTTGATGTTATATTTATAAAACGTATAATTCTGATGAATCAACATCAGAAACCGAAACAGCAGATTCTGCGTCTATCTCAGCCGTGGAATCCTCTAATAATGAAGTATGTTGTGGGATATAATGAGAAAGTGATGATTTCTAATTGATATGTTTTTAACGGAATTTAATTTTAACATTAAATTTTTAAACTTGCGACACGAAAATTGCTGACATTTTAAAACAATTTTTATCGCATTATATTAAGCAAATATTTATGTAAGATGCATTTTAATTTATTTTGCTTAGTTAGAATCTTAATTTCTTAGTGCTAAGTATTACATGTTGTTTGGTACAGCTTATCCAAAACTTATCCTTGTGTCATTAAACCACATCTACTTATCATTCTACTTTGATATCGGAGTCATTTATAGCCACACTAAAGAGATTTATTACACTTAGAGAGACATTTTCTAATTGCATCCGGACAACGCAAAAAATTTAATCGGTGCTAATAAAAGAGTTGAGAGGCTTCAGGAATTAGGGTCGTACAAATTTAGAAGAATTTTCACATTGTTGAGTTCCTTATCAACTAATGTGAATGATTATGAAGTTTTAATCACACCTCATTTTTTTAATAAACTTATTTATTGAGCCTGATTTGACTAATTTAAATGAGAATAGACTTACTAAGTGGTAGATGATAATTCAAACTGTGCACTTTATATGGAAAAAGTGACATCATTATATAAATGAGAGTAAAATGAAAAATACAGTAAGTAAATGAAGGTTTAAAAACGACAATGTTCCTGTTAGAGATTTATATTACTAGTTGACGACAATTTGCCGATTCATAAATGGGCTTTAGGTTGTATTATTAATTTATATTATGGTAAAGATAAAAAATAATCTCGTGAGTTGGGCGAAAGCCCTGTCAGATATCCTTATTTATTACTAAAATTTGTGTCTTATGTATGTTACAGTGAGCAATTTCCATATCAAGTGAATAACAAATTGTTCATATTTTTGTATTGTGTTAAGTTTAGATTAAGTTTTGTTATTTACAACAGCACTCATTAGTTTTAATGTATATTTTTTATATTATTGGATTTAACTCTTTAGTCTACTAAAAGTTGTATACGGTATGTTTTCAATGATTATAATATTGCAAGTCTCATAGAATACTAATTGACATAATTGTACAACCAGTCATTGAATACTTAATCAAAACATGTTATTAGGTGATCGTATGTTAATGCACAACTATCATACATACCACCATATAAGCTATATACACTGGTGAAAAATGAGATCTTAACACCAAGAAACAATAGATAAAATTTAGGCAAAACATTTGTCTCGGGTAAATAAAATGTCAAGGTAACAAGTTAAATTATGTGCGAGAGGAGACATTTCAAATGTAAAACGGTGGTGCATTAATAACCACTGTAGTCTGCGATTTTGAGTGCCACCATGCAAAGGCGCATGTACTGTGCCGTACAAGTACTGTATGTCATTTTGAGGAATGGAATTCCATGCACGTTGCATTTGGTCAGTCAAATCAGTAACGGTTCGTGCTGATTATGGATTTGTTATCCAACAATGTCCATACGTGCTCGATAGGAAAAAGGCATGTCGAAGGCAACATTGTGGCATGTTGGGTGACAGCAGTGGTTTAGAGACTAGTCACCTGCAGGGAAAACGGCTCTAGAATAGTGATAAAAAAGGTGATACAACAGGTTCAATCACCAATCTGATGCACAAATTTCCTGCCACGGTACATGGGTTAATAACAAGACTGCTCCCCAGACCATACTCTTGGTGTCGGTCCAGTGTATCTACGACGCAGACAAACTGGCCCCAAGCGCCCACCTGGCCTCCTTACCAACATACGATCATCACTGACACCAAGACAGAAAAGGCTCTTATCTAATAACACAATGTCCACTCCACCCTCCAATAACCTCTAGTTTGATATCACTGAAGTCGCAAATCTCAGTGATTTGACGTTTATGTAATGAACGCTACAGGTGTCCGACTCGGAGTTGTCACTCAAGTGCCAACAGAAGTTCGAATTTTGATGAAGATGCCGTAAGGTGAGCTACTGCCATGCGATAAATACGGCGATTGTCCCTCTCAGCAGTAGCTCGAACCCAGTCTTTTTGAGATGGTACATTTCAGTGAACATTACTGTCAACCATTATGCACAATGGATACATCCTTGCCGTCTTTTTTTCAATAGCGCGAAAAGCAAATCTACTTTCGCGTAGTTCTATTAGACAAGCGCGGACTGTTATAAATTTGACTGATCAAATTCAACAGGCAAAATCGTTAAGAGTACAAGAGAGAGAGAGAGGATTACATTTTCTACCAGTATGTCCCGCCTCAAGTATTATATTGTTTAAACTGAAGTGTGTAATCATTAGACTGGTTGATGCGAACTTGCATGGTACTCTGCGAGTTTTGTTGAGGTACAAAATAGAAAATAACAGAATTGGTCCATTTTGGTTGATTTTTTTTTTTTGATGCCATAAAAAATTTACTATAGATAATTGTTCAATAGGCCAAAAACTCTAATATTTTAAATTATTAATTAATTTAATAGTTGATAATTCAAACTATTTTCATAAATGCCCTTATAGTTTGCCATTAACAGTTTAATGTTAAATCTCAATCTGTGTGAAGATAGTTTTTATAAAAACTAATGGTTTATAATTACAAATCGAGAGTATTATTGTTCAAATCTGAAAGAATTTTTCATTTTATAGGATTTTCAATAATTCACAGCAAATATTTACTCATACATATTTCGAGTTTCAAAAAATGTATTAATCTTTGAAAAATAGAACAAGCACAGAAAAAAAAAAAAAAAGCTCTTATGCTCTTTAACATTTTTTTCTGCCTGCAGAATTTTAGCCTGAAAAATAAACTAATTTTAAAATTATGAATTGGAAATTCAAGCTATTGAAGAAAAAAAAAAAAAAAAAAAAAAAAAATGCCAAGGTTTAACAATTTTTTTTACCTAAGGAGAGATAAGAGATAAAGCCACAGCACTATTTGCATAGAATTTTTGTAACAATCTTTTCAATTAAAATGAAGTTTTTTTTTTCAAATTATACTTGGGGATAGTTTTAAATTTTAAAAAAATAACTACATTGATTCTAGCAAATTCTTTCATACATTCAACAAAATCTTTGTTTAAATAGCTCAAGAAATATATAAAAGTAAATATTTATATATGTAATATGGGTTGAATTTGATATAATGTTAGGTTTAATAAAAATATTGCAATGAGTTATACAACAGCAGTGGCCCAAAGCATGAGATACCTTTAAAAATGCATTTACTTTTAAAACTTTATAATTGTCTGTAGAATATAAACAGCAAATTAACTTTATTACAGACAATTTTAAATTTAATTTCTTATGGAATTTTGTCTGAAAATTTATTAAATTTTTCTAGTCTACATGACAAATCACACTTCCTTTTGAATAGCAAAATAACTTAGTCTGATTATTTTTTTTTAATCATAATTTGTTAAATATCACTTTTGTTAAAAAATTTTTGTGAATTACATAAATACTAAAATTTGCAAAATTTAAGACCCACAGACTACAAGTTAAATAACTCTGCATTGTAGCAGTAAACTCTGGTAGTTGGATGGTTAGGTCTTGAGTGTAAAAAAACAATCACCAAAATTTTGTACTTCAGATTAAGTTTAATTGAGTGGCTTCTTTTGATTTGGTCTGAATTCTCTATTTCTTTCAAAGGAAACTACAAATACAGAGGTCTATCCTGCGATATTAAGCAATTCAGTACAATCTACATATTAACATTCTGCAAAACAGTTGTTTAAACATAAAATTCCTTAAAACAATGAGATTTTTATGCACTCATTCAATTTATTCTTTAAAACTAATTGCATAAAAATACATATGAATAAGAATTAAGTTTTTATTTTATTTAAAAAAACAAATTAAAATTTTTATGTTTTCTAAAATAGTGGGGCACAGATAATTGAATTTAGGGGAAAAAGTAATTCTAACAGATGAACACAGTTATTTATAGTAGTTTAAATTTCATCACAGCATTCTTTCAAACTTTGATTATGAGCAACATCACTCATAATTTGTACGATCGGTAAAAATTTTCAATTTTAAAACTAAAAATAATAAAAATCTCTATTTCTTTCACAATATGCTGATGCAACCATACTTTTTTCATTTAGTTTTAGATAAGCAATATTTGGTTTTAGTTTATTATTAAACAATATACTAAGAATTTTTACCATATATATGAAAAAACAGGTAACTTATTTCATTGATGACATTAAAATGTTCCGACTGTTTTTGAAGAAAAACATTTATTTGTTTCATCTCAATATAATTCATTAATTGCAATTAACAATAATAATAATCTAAATATTTAGAGTACATCGAAAACCAAATATTTCATGCATTGCTAATTATAAAACAAATTGAATAAAATATCAAACTTGTATGACATTTAACAAATATTGAGACTGCACAAAGTAAAAAATTTGAGTACTACTAGTCTAACATAATTTTTTTTTCATTTCAGCGATTAAAATGTCTCGATTTACTCAATGATTTTAAATATGTCTTGGGGAACTTATATAGTTTTAAGTTAAGTTTTATATAAGTTCTTACTAATATAGTTTTGTTTTATAGCCATCAGTTCCGACATAAAATGTTATTGTTTTCTTCAAATGCATCACAAGAAAATTCAAAAGTTGGACAACCTGATCTAAAGCCTCTGTTACATTAGCCTATTCTTGTTCAAAAGCATTGGACTCCTATTCATATAGTAGATGTCATATGAACCTATTTTATAACAGCAAAAATGGATAATTAAGGAATATGGAAATTTAAACTAATCTTTAGACATAAGCAATACTGACAGCAGTATTAACTACTGCTCTTTTGTAAGAATGGAATATCAATCTAGTTGAGGTTCACTAATGATAAGTGGATGATCATTGTTATAATAGCAAAAAATATTAAAATTGAAATTACATTCATATTATTTTTGTTACTTGTAAAAACCAGTAAAACTTTTGTATCAAAAATAATTAACCATTAATAAGCATATAAATGTCTAAGCTGAGTATAATGAAAAATAGTTTTTCAAACCAATAGACACTTTTTAGAACCATACACTTACTATTTTTAACTTCTTAGCTACTGAAGCAAGATAACAAACCCTAATGAAAGTGAGCACGAAAGGAATAAGAATATTGAATACTTTGCCAAATAAAATCTTTCAATTTATCCAAACAATAACCTAAATTTTACTTTCCATGCATATCGTAAATTTCTCTGAAAGAGTATGCAATTCAACTTAATGAATATTGTATCTGCTATAAGTTTAGATAACCAATAATGAAAAATATTTCAATTTTTTAAAAATTGATTTTACTTTTGTAAGTAACTATTATGTCATACCCATTTCAAATAAATTTATGACCCATAAGGGAAGATACACTTATTAGATTTACATATGATTTTATTATTGAGTTATTTAGCATGACAAAATTACAATTCTATTTTAAAAGCAACTATTTTAAAAACTAAAAATCATGATATTAAATTTTGTTTTATAATTCAAGAAATCTATCTTGTGTTATATAAAGATAAGTAATATAACTTGAATCTTTCCATTTATCAAGTAACTTTTCTTAATAAAATCATTTTCCACTCCACTTCAACGATTAATAATTTGCACATTTCTGAGTACACAATAGATTTAAAACATTTCTTTTTCTCTAGTAGAGCACTTTATTATATATATATATATATGACATAATTTGTCACCCAATTAATGTACAGCTTAAGAAAAAAAAAAAAAAAAAGAAAAACCTGATATAATAAATATTTTTTTTCAAGCTGGGAAGACATATTTCATAAAGTCTATCTATAATTAAATAAAACTTTCTGCACAATAATAAATAAAAGTATTTTAATGATATAAAGTACTTTATGCATTGGCAGATAATTTACATGTAATATCAATGAACAATAGCATAATATGACAAGATCTACAAGAAATGCAAAAGCGATTTTTCTAATTCACATTTATATACACGGACAAATGATTTTTTACAGTGGACAAGCAATCAGCGATTACTAGATACATTGGGCAACTAACTAATCATATAAATAGTGGATGTAATAAATAAGTTACACATTGAAAAATTCTGACATTCACAATAACCAGACTAGCAGATAATGCAAATTAAATAGTTTGAATTGAGCAAAAGACTAAAGTACATAAAAAATTTGATAGTTTACAGATATTTTATGAAGAGGATTTTTACCAGCCATTTGTAAAATTCAAGTCATTTGTGTATGATGATTACAGTGCAAGTGGGGAACATATTGTCATTAATAACTAAAGATGGATGCATTCGTAATGCAATAACATTTTCAAAGCTAAGGAAAAAACATAATTTATGATTTGTACAATAAAATCCATTATTGAAAAAAATTAATTGAATAATACAGATTCAGGATCTTGATTAGCCAGTTGCTTAATGTGTCTAAGTACATCCTTCTTAGTAATTATTCCAAGTAAGCGTCTAAAAAAAATATACATGAATTAAAATGTATTACCATAATAAATCAACATTACATATTATTTTTACTTTATATTAATTCATAAAAAAATGTAAGAAATATTGTTTAATAATTACTTTATAGAAAACACAAAAAATATTTTAAGTAAAATTTGCAAATTATTTATGATATTTTTATCTATTACAAAAAGTAGTTCTATTACACAGTTATGCTTACCCATTATGAATGACTAAGGTTTGCCGTAGACCCAGTTTACGGAACATATCAATCACAGTTTCCATTGGTGTTTGATCAGTTATAGTAATAGGAGCCTGTTGAAATAAAAGTAGGAATATTTTTTAATTAATTATTAAAGTACTACATTTATCAGTCCTAAAATAAAAATGAACTAGAATGAGAAACACTTACCAGATCTAAAATTTTACGAAGTTTGATGGGTGGAGGACCTTGCCATGGAGTAGGAATGTGACTTGTAAAAATTACTCTAGAATTCCTAACAACACCATCTTGTGTTCTTTTTGCATTTGCTTAAAATAGAAGAAACCATTAAAACTTATTTTAAATGCAATATTACTTTGTGTATGATATAGTTTTATATACATTTAGAATTCTATCAAAATATGCCATAAATTAAATAATTTATTTTTTTATGTCTTACCAATAAAGTTTGATACACTTCAATAGATGTGGAAAGGGATTATAATAATAATTAAATATTTCCTTATATTTATAAAAATATTTTAAAATTAAAATTTTTTTTTTATTTAAATTGAAAATTCTCATTAAAAAACAGAACAATTACTTAGATAATAATAAAAAAAATTTATCAAAATATTCTAACTTCCTAATTTTTTCACACACAACTCACCTATGGCCAGGCTCAAATCTCTTCGAAGAACAAATCCAACTAAGTATTGAGATTCAGTTGATACCACAACAGGAAATCCATTATGATCCGTAGTATTCAAAAGTGTTTCTAGAAGGTATGAAAAAGTTTTTAAAACACTGAAAATAAATAATAACTTAATTATCTTAAAAATACTAAGCACTCGGAAGAGGACAAATTAATCTTTTTAAAAATTTTACTTTATTCTTTTGTACATAAAGAATATACTCTTTAAAGAATTAGATCAACAAAGGTAAAAACCAGTTTTAAGGGAAAGCAAGAGTACACACAAAGTATAACTTAGACTGTTATAAATTAATAATCAATTTTTAATTAAATCATAATAAATTAAAAAATATTTTTATTTGGATGAATTTATATCACATTTAATATGTGAATAATATTTATGTCGAAACACACTACATGCAGTGGTGTTTTCAAAGAAGAATAAATTTAAATAAATTTCTCAACATGGGAGAAATAAAAATAAGTAGAATGCATTTTTGTAAAAATTTACACACACACATTATATATATATATATATATATAATTAAACAAAAAAAAAATCATTCTTTTTCGATTATACTTTAAATAAAAAATAAGCAGAATAAATACCTATATTATCAACAGTCATACTGTCTTGTGTTATGACACAAAGAGGTCCTTCATTCCTTCTGTAATGAAATATTTCAACAATGATAAAAAGTTATTTTTTACATTAAATATATATATATAAATGCATGTGACATGTAAGTTCTCATTCACACATTAGCTTTATTAAGAACACATGGTGTTCATTCCTTCATATCAAAAATGTTTCTTTAGCATTATTGCAACTGCACATGTGATTGACACATCTGTTGGTTCATGTAGTTGTCTTGTTTTATTATGTCCGGCGGATGCCTACCAACTTTCAATGTCATAAAATGCATTACTCACTTCTTCCATGTCCTCTTGATTCTTTAAACTCCAAAGATGTAAAAAAAATGTATTTAATGATTCAAGTCTATTCATTTGTCTGCTTATTATACTTGGCTTTTCAATTTTCATGCAGGGGCCTCTGGGCTTGCCACAGTAATGAACACTTACAAAACTTGTAAATTAACATTAACAATAAAAGTTATTTTATTTTCAGGTATTGTTAATATTACAACATGAAAAAAAATATTTATCATCCTTACTTGGGTCGCATCACATCAGCAGCTAATGTTGTATGTGTGAATTCCTCCTTACTATCTAAAAATGGATATCCATTCAAATGGATATGAGCATCATATCTAGTAGTGTTAAGGCATAAATATAATACATTTTAAGAACTGTTTCTCATATATAAATATATAGAACTCAGAATTGTAAACAAAATATTTTTTTGGTTACATATTTGGGCATTTTCCTCTTAAAACTGAATACTTCATCAAAGATGAATAAAATAAACAAATTTTTTCCAAATTAAACTAATTAAATTTACCTATTGATAAAAGCAAAGAAACATTTGAGACTCCTATATATATATATATATATATATATATATATAGTTCTTTTATAATTTCTATAAATTTTGAAATTGACATTTACCAGAAAATACAACAAAACTAATTTTTTATTTTAACAATAGCAAAATTTTTAACACAGTAAACTGTTTATTAACCTGAATGTCTTCCCTTCAAAATAAAGTAAATACTTAAAAAAAATTATTAGTGTCTTCTTGACATAATAGATAAATATATAACCATACAAAAGGATACATTCCTTCTTTTCCAAGAGCATCTCCAACCCATTTGCTAGCCATCACAGCAGCCATTAGTGGGACAATATAATTTACACTCCCAGTGAGTTCAAACATAATCACTACTAATGACACTAAAAAAAAAATAAATAAATAAAATATATATATATATATATTATGACATTGTTTAGATGAATCACCTGAAGCTCTTTAAAACTATGTAAAATTAAAATACCTGTCATTCTTGTAACTCCAGCCAGGCAAGCAGCAGCACCCACCATAGCATACAATCCTGGTGTCATGCAACTTTCTCCTTCAGGACAAGCTTTTTGGAAAATTCGTAAATGGCTATATGACCTGAAATTGTATTAAGAACATATGATTGCAAAAAAAGTAATCAAATTAGAAAAAATTAAGGGAATAAAAAGATTTTGCATTATTTTTAATGTTAGAAAAGATTTAAGATGAAACAAATACATGAACTTTAGCTGCTGCTTTAAAAAAATGAATTGTAGAAGTGAGAGCAATGTAAACAATATTTGGAAAAAAAAACCCCCACTTACAAAGCTATTTGCTCCATTCCAATTCCAACCATTCTCCCCATGATAGCTCCCATTGCCATACTGGGAATGAACAGACCAGCAGGAAGCTAAAAAAGTGATGACAAAAAGCTATATAACAACTGGCAAATATGTTCATAGTAATGCATGCGGTTATAGCATGTTAATGCGGCTATTGCATGTTAAAGCCGCATGCAGCTTTTTCACAGTTTAAATGTGGTTTTGAAGGAAAGTGTATTTTTTAAGTTTGCTATGTTCAAAATCTATACTTCCAATTTTTAATCTATTTCCAATTGATATTATTAAAAAATGGTTTTTCAGCATCTGATATATACTATCCAACATAGCATTAGTAGAAATAGAAATACAAGAAATGAAGAAGTATCCAGGCATTACAAACACAGCACAAATATCTTTGTTTGAGTTTTAGAAATTGGTATCAGAAGCAAAGTATCTTAACTTAAAGGAAAGCAGCTTGCCAACGATTTTCAATGTTTGGTACAACATATTCCTATGAATGTTTGTATTCAACATACTTACATTGTGTTATACTTATAAATATTTTGTTTTATGTTAATTTTTTTCAATTGAATTAAATTTTTTTTTATCTATATATTTTTTAAAATTCATATTGTCTATTTGATTTCTAATAAAGCTACATAATTATTAGCTATTGCATCTAATTCTATTAAAAATATGACTTGGTAGCCAAAAGAAAAATGGAACCTGTATGAGGCTCTGATTGACCAAATTCCTACTATATAAGATGTGATGAAATAAGCAATTAAATACATTTTATTATATTAAGTACACCTTTTATGAATAAAATCTCTTAAAAAAAAAAATCGTAAAATAAAAAAATATATCTTAAACGTATTAAAATAATCGTAAAAAATATCTTACATTTTTTAAATTAAAATTTAAATATTTAAGTTTTAAAAATTAAAATTATTTTTTTATTTGCATTTGAAATTTCATCACATATGATATTTCTATCACTAAAAAGAGTGTTAATTATGTATTTTATCATTCACACTTAGCTAATAACTATATTAAAATACAGATGTTATATGAAATCAAGCAGAAGCAAAACATTAAAAAAAACTTGAAATTTTATCATACTAGTAAAATATATAAAAAACAATAATAATAATAAACAATAATTAAATACAAGTTTGCCTTATAAAACTAAAGCTTTTAACTACTATAGAATTATTTTTTACATATTTTGGTTATGTACCAGATAGAACATAATAAATAAATAAAAATTAGAGGAGCATAAAGAAAAACTTTTAGAGATTTATAAACTCACACAAGGATAATTAAAAGGTCTTCAAACAAACAAAAATTACCTTGATTCCAAAGGTAAAAATTGTAATCACAAGTTTAAATATAAGAGCTAGTGACAATTTGAACAATGAATCATAAACTCCACTGTTAGCTTCAGCCATTTCAACAGGACTATTTACCTTAGTGAAATTGCGATTGTAATCGCTAGAAAAAAAAAGTTTGCAATTTATAAAATATTTTAAAAGAACATAAAAAGTTTAAGAAACAACCAGTGTAATTGAAAACAATTATATCCCATAACTAATTTATAACTAATCATTAAAAAAATCATAGACAATTCAGAATAATATGAATAAATTTAATATTACAGTTATTATATAAACTTAAAACAAAAATATTGTAAGCACTAAACTATTATCACAAAATTAATGACTCTTAAAGCATCACTAATAATGTTGGCATTTAATTTACAGTTCTGCAGGCGATTCACATCTCTTTTTCAATGTACATATACCAATCAAATCCTATGCTTATTCCAATGGTGCAAAAACAAAACATTTTTCAGTTTGAAAGAGCATTTTTGTTATTAGAATTAAATAATAAAAAAACTAATTAAGTTATAAATTTAATGTAGTGGAAATTGAAAAAAAATATGCAATTAGCATTTATAGTGAAAATAAAAAGAGAACATTTTTCTCATTTGTAAACTTCATATTTACTAGAAAGATGAAAATCTTGATAAGTAGCACTTCATTATTTACTTGGACTACTGCAAAACAATTTTAATTATCTATAATTTATTCTAAGTATTTTTCATCTGCTAGCTCAAATCAATGTATGATGCACATTGTTATTTGTAAAAGTCTGGCTCCATTCCACTGTCTATAACTATTGTGTGTGTGTTTTTTTTTATCAACAAAAAACATTTTTAGGTGCCATTTTTATAGAACGGATTTTTATGAAACTGTGAGAAAAAAAAAATGCCCACACCATAGATTATAAATTGCTGCATCAGTCTACACCCCAAAATTTTAAGAAGTTTTAACATAAAATCAGTGGATTGTGGACAGGAAATTATAATAATATTAAATCATTTGTAATATTTTTTTATGATCTCACTTAGTAAAATAAATCTATGTTTTTAAAAAATTTCCATTGAAATGGAAAATCCACAGAAACCAATCTAATTAATAAAAAGATCACGTAAGTTATTAATTAGTTAATTTACATAAAAATTAAATTAGTATTTGCTTTTATTTATAATAAAAAACATTTTCTTAGAATAATAGTATAATAAATTCTTACCAAAGAGGAGAAACATTAGATATGCCACATTGGCTAAAAAGTAATTTTATTAGGTCACTGGTATTCATGCGAGTGTATTCATTTGGAAAATTTATAACAGCACTGATAAGAGTAATCAAAAGCACCTAAAATAAATGAATAAAAAAATATATATAAGTTAAAATCTTTTCACATAAAAATAATTAAATTTTTTAAATAAACTTCTTCTTCACTCATAATGAGAATTAGTACTAATTTAATGAATTTAAGATACACATTAATAAATTGTAATTAGTTTTGGAAGAGAAAAGTTAATTCAAATATAAAACGACACACTAAATTTCCAATATTTGGAACTAAAAGATAGCACTCTATTTATTTAAAAAATAAGCCATTTTCCTTTAATTACATATAAACATGACTGAAAAATTTATATATAGATTTTTTTATGCACTATTCTTTAAAAACCAAAATGCAAATAATCGAAGTACAACTTTACAATAAAACACTTAGTTTTACTTAAGAATTTTAATATATAAGTAAAGCATTTTAGATTTAATGAAACAGATTCTGTACTTACCTCTGAAATAGGATATTGACCAAGTTTGGATTCTTTTCGAAATTTGCACCAGCGTATATTGCCTTTAATGAAAATCGAACCAACTATACCCTAAAAATGTGTTAATTAGATGATTATATTCTTGAAAATGCAACAACAAAAAAAAAAAAAAAAATAAATAAAAAATAAGAATAATAAATACAGCATGAGGTATCAGATAAAATTTAATAAATCTACAGTTAATCAGCACAAAAGATGTTTAAAATTAGTAAATATATTTACCCCAAGAATACCCAAGAGCACAAAGGGAACGAGTTCAAAGAAGATCCAAGGTCGAGTTTTCTCAACATAAAACATAACTAAATGATCATTTCCAAATGGATTAATTGATCGCAGGACAAATGCTGCAACTAATGCACAAAAGAAAGACCTCCACAATGTTTTTAATGGAAAGTAATAACTAACCTAAAAATAGAATAGTCATAAGAAAATAATTAATACATTTCAAATATATAGATATAACAGTTAGTTAAATAATGTAATGTACATTATTAAAATACATTCTTAAGCAAGAAGCAAATTTTGACATTCAGGATGAATTCCAATTAACTTGAAAAAGATTATACTTATTATAAGATCACAAATTGAATATGGATAAAATTAAATTAATAAAAAAGTTATAGAATCAGTTTCTGACAAATATTTTTTTGGTTTATTTTATATCAGAAAGTCATATACCTAACATTTAGTTACCCAAATTTAAATTGTAAAAATTTCATAACGTCAATTTTGTAAGGTAATAAGATTAAAAAAGCATGCATATAAATAGTAAATATTAATCATAATAACTATATAAATTATATGTCTGATTTTAAACCATGAAATCCCAATGAAATTATAAAGAAAAACGACACACACATTTAGAATAAAGAATTAACAAACTAAACTTCATATTTACTTCTTCTAAGCTAAAAAGAACACCACCAATAGGAGCGCCAAATGCAACTGAAACACCAGCAGCTGATGCAGCAGAAAGTATCTAAATAAAATGAATCTGTATTAATTTTAATCATTCAAAATTTAAAAAACAACCATTAATTACTCAAAACAATGCAATATAATACAAGATCAATGATTTTTTTGGTTAATTAAACAATAAATAACAAGAGTATAATATTAATGAATTGCAGATATTTATTCTTCAATATGTAATTGTCAAATCAAAATACTAACTTCTCTCTTTTTAGCTTCATTTTTCCCATATTTTGGAAAAAGGTACGAGAAGATATTTCCAATACAGCAAGCAACATGCACCAATGGACCTTCTTTACCCAAACTCAAACCAGCAGCTACGGCAAGCATCATGCACACAGATTTTATTGTCAGTGTCCATTTCCCCAGATAGCCACGAATTATAAATCCACTTAAAATTGTTTTAATCTAAGGAAAAAAACATATGTATATAACAAATCCCTTAAAAACATTACTAAAATAAACCAAGTCTTAATAATAACTTTGAAAAATATAAGAAGTTTTAATTTTATAACTATAAAGATTATATTGAGACAATCAAATTTAGAAATTTACAATAATCTAAATATATAGTCCAAAAACGTAACTGAAAAATTTTAGAGAAAATGACAATCGATTTTCATTTGCCTTTTCTACAGACATTTTTAAACACACAATAATATATTGAATTCCCAAAATCTTTATTTTTCTTTTTAAGTATAAAAGACTTAGTGAGATAAAAATGATGCATAAATACTTTTAAAATTTGTAATATCAATTTAACAGAAAACAAAATTTATTGAAACTAAATTAATACATATAAATATATTAAAATTTTTTGAAAACATTTGTAACTCATTTAAAAGAAAATGTTTCACTTTTTAGATGAAAATATTTATTGGTTTGGTTTTTTGTTCATTAAAAATGTAATTTTTCCAATGTACCTCTGGTATTCCTGATCCACAGGCATAAGGAGCAAATGTTTTCACCAATAAAACTGCAAGAGCTGCAAACAATAAACTCCACAAGACATACATAATGAATTCAATAACAGTTGATCCGAAATTTATGCTGGTATAACCAAACTCTTCAGGCCATGTATGCCACTGCAAAGAAAAGAAACACAGTAATAGGCATTAAATATTACACACCTTAGATTGACAGATTTAAACATTTGTTAGATATTTATTCCTTACCTGAGCACATTTGTCCCCTTCATAGAATGTATCATTTGAAGACCAGCAGCACTGCTCTCGGTTTAACCAAAATGCTTGTGGGCAAATGCCTTCTTTTAAATCTTTCATCCAACCAGCACCTATATCAATTATGCCAGAAACAACACCTACAATAAAAAAAAAAAACATTTTTAATACAGTAATCTTTTCAGCTGATTTTTAAATTAAATTTAAAAATAAAATTTCCATTCAAGTGGATTACAATTATAAAAAACACACACCAGCTGCTAAGCCAGCAAGAAGAACACAAAGCCACCCAGACCATGCATCATGGAACCCTTTAATTAAGTCACAAATTGAGTCTCCTCTTTTTTTCACTATGTATCGATGCCGCATTCGATCTCTTGCAATGTCTCGTTGCCAATCAATAGTGTGGAAGTCATCATACTGGCCAATTCCAGGAGGCAATTCTTCCATTTCTTGGGAACTCCCAGAACCTAAATTAAAAAAAAAAAAAAAAAAAAAAAAATTCTTGTACACTCAATGTAGGTTTTAAGAAAATAAGTATTTATATAGAATATGAAATTCCACAGAAAAAGTTAATTCAGATATTACACAAACTAGAATCAAAGACACTTTTTAAGTTTGAAAATGGGAAAACTTTTAAGCCATTGAACAAATTAAAAATATATATTTACTCAGTAGCAATTATGCACATATTTGCCAATACATATTATACTTTCAAACAGAAAAAATCATAAAACAAATACATAAAAATCTTTTTCAACAGAGCAAACAATACATTAAGCAACATATTTACATAAGAACAAAGATTCTAGATTTCTCATTAATTTTTTTGGATACTCACAATTAAAATTTTTATGGATTTTCCTTTTAAGTACTTCAATTTTTCATCAGCAAAAGTAATATATAAATTATTGAAAAACAATTTATTTTCCTTAACAGACCTTTTAAATTTATTAAGTCTGCCTTTGATAATTCTAAAGTATTAACATTTTTTTCTTTGAAAACATTTGTATTTATAAATATATAAACTTGATTAAAATAGAAATATCACATCACTAAGAAATTCCATTAATTTATATAATTTAATGTGAGTTAATATAATAGATTATAGAAATATAGATTTAAAACTAGCATTAAAAATAAACTTTTATTTACAGTATTTTCATAATTCTAATACATTTTAAGTTTGACATTTATGAAATATAAATGTTGTATTTGATATACAATTAAATATGACAAAAATGTATTATTTCATAAACATTTGATAAAACATTTAATTATTTAAAATCTAACGTAATTTTATTTTAAAGTAAGCATTAACTATTTAAAAATGCAAATAATACATTTTCATTGAACAACAAATAAATACTACAGTTATACGAGTGAAATATTGAACAAGAAACAGAATAGGTATAGTATTTGCTTGTTTAGGTATAATTAATATAAGTTAATAATCTTTCTTTTAGTATTTCTCATTTGTATCAGGCAATTTAAAAATTCATTACGAAACAATTTTAAACACTTTTTTTTTGTATTTCCCAAGTTTAGGGCAGAAAACGAATCTGACAATTGAAAACTTCTTCCGATAAAAATAATACAATACTATGTACCTTTTACATATTTTGATAGCAAATCAAACACATTAGACAATTTCACTACAGATATAGAGACAGCACTTATAGTTGGATAATTAAATTTTATATAAATCTGTTTATTAAAAATAAAAAAAAAACCCCCTTAAAAGTACATTTTTGGATAAATTAAAAATGACCATTCTAGCCAAAAACTGTTACATTAGGTATAAGGACAAATGACAATGTTGTGTGGACAAGAATCACTCATTTTGCAAGAAGGGTTGCCATTGGTTTCATTGAGGTCAGACCTCTTAGTACCACCTCAGTTTGGAACAAGTGCCACCAGAAGTGATACATGAAAGGTTTGCACCTTTCTCCTGAGAACAAGAAAATAATATTTGGCCTACAGATTTATCATGCATATACATGGAAATTTTCAATTCAGCTTCACTTGAGTTTTGAACCGAACACCCTATTTATCAGTTTACTCCAGCCTAAGAACAGATATCAAATAGGTAACAAATTTAAGTACAGATATTGGGTCGAAAAATATTTCAATTTAAAAGCTAACTAGATTAGATACAATGGTGACATTTTGCATCAATTTTGGAGATGGTTGTATAATAAAATCCTTGATTGATTAAAGTACCAACAATAATCATGAGAAACATTTTAAATAATCACACATAATAAAATGATATCAAACAATTCAAATTAATTTCAAAAATGAATCATTCCCTAAATGTTTTATTTACAACAGAATTCTGATATACAAGTACAGGTAAGATTCCTATCAATGCCTATAAGAAGATGAGGACTTTTTTAAAACTTGTTTTGTTTGATTTCAGTTTTAATATTTTTATAAATTAGATTATTATTTAGCATAGAAGATTAAAAATGTATAAATGTACGTTTAAAAATAGTATTATGATTTCAACTTTGTTGCTTCTAACTACACACATATTGATTGTCTATCATTTAAACCACAATGTCCAAACCTTTCAGATTCCTTGGGTTGGGCTGTATATATGGACGGAAAACTTTTCTCGGGTCCCATATACATATATTAATTTAAAGATAGTTGCACAGCAAAAAAGTAAGTAAATAATATATAATCTAAAATATCCTCCAAAATAAATAAGCATAAACCTGGTAGAAAAATAAACAGTGATTTGATTTCATCCAGTTTTTGTTTTTGTAGTTAATAAGAAGTCAACACATCTGATCACTGAAGTAAGTATCTTTTGAAAATAATAGGTTGGATAGATTGTTTGCTATTTATATAAAATATTTATTTTTAAAAACAAACAAACAAACGTGCGTGCGTGCGTACACACACACACACACACACACACACAAAGTGCGAATCATTCAAATTCTTATTGTAACAAGTCTGGGCCTACCTAGGAAACAACCCATTTGATATAATTCTTAAAGCAGACAAACAGATTAACAACCAGATATAGATGATTGAAAAATTATAATCTCGGATGCAGATACTAGGATTCGTCAAAAAGGCATGTATATTTTCCTTAAATAATGATCGTGGCTCGTCTCATCATATGACCATTTTAGTAAAAAAAAAAAAAAAATGTATATATCTTGAAAGATTTTCAGATTTTGATGGAAATTAAAAGGGAGAACAAGATTTAGTTTTAGTTTAATAAAAAAAACCATTCAAATATTAGAAAAATATTTTTCTTGCAAAATAGAAGGCCAGCTGCTTTGTCAACGAGTTAAATATAGGCATTCTATTTCCACGCGAAGTAATTTTTTTTTATCTCATGAATTTTTTTTTTATTGCTGAAAACACATACCATTTTAAAATAAAGCAAGCCTAATTGGATTAATACATATTTTTGAACAAACATTTTTAGGTATGAATATAAAAAATATGTCATCTAATAAAAACCATTTAGCAAATCACTTTTGTGCTTGGTTATTACAAGAATCTTACGATCTTTTCTTACTATTGCTTGTGAGTAAAAGAAGAAATACAGGAGACAAAGGTGTGATAATTGCGGTAGCCCTTTAACACCACCATTATAGCACATAACTTCATCTCCAATGTAAACAAATTTATGTTACAAATTGCAAAGACTCGCGTCTACAGATGAAAACTAACCTTTATTCTATAAACAACATTTTTTTTTCAGAGATTTTGGGCTGTACGCAGACTATTCATTGTAACAGAGTGCAAAACTTATTTTCTTATTAAATTTATGATGCTCTACAACAATCGTCTCCAAAGTATGGTATCATTATCCCAGAGGGTACACCAAAGACATAAGCACACGATAATTAGGCCAAGAACTCCTTTGCAGGAAATGTAAAAATAGATAATCTTTCGATTGCTACAGTTCAAGAACAGTTAATTGACACGAGGGAAAGAAATTAAATTTAAAGAAAATTGTTTTCATAATTGGTGGATGGGATTGCAAATAGAATATCCAGATTTAGTAAGCACAGCATCGAATGCAATCTTACAGTTTTCTGCAATGATAACAATTCAAACCAAGTACAGAAATAAATGAGAGTTTTCGAATTGCATAAACAAAGGGGATCCAACTAGACTTTAATAAACAAATGCAATCACATTGTTCATATTCAGTTCTAATTAAAAACGTAAATTACTAACTAAATTATTTTAAAAAATATATATAAATTTAAATTTAAATTTTGTTCCTTCCACACATTATTTAAGGCCAGACTTAAGTATTTTCGCCACAGGGGTACGCGATCTAAAAAGGTTTGGAGATCGCTGTTCTACAACTAAGAGCAAATGATTCATCAAAACTCCCATAACTCATGAGAAACGAACTCGACGAACCCTGAATTTATCGCTTGATAGGTACCTAAGTATTTATATATACCTAATAACCTAACCTTATTTATAGTACCTAAGTATATATATTGTCAGAATAATTTAATTATACTTAGACACTACATTCATAGCTTAAGCGACTCCATTCATTAGTTACCTAGGTATTTATCGTATGCCTGAATCAGTTTAATTACACTTAAGCACTACATTCATAGCTTAAATGACTCCATTCATTAGTTATTCGATTTGAAAAGGACTTTGATATATATCTGGTATATGTATAAAATTTTTGAGTTTTTTTTCCCCCCGTGACACCCACGGCCATGTTACGGGTGAATAAATGCAGCTCGTGTCTTTCACAAGTCTCAGCATCTCTATAGCAAATTGTATAAAACCAGGAAAGACAATAACATCAAAGTTGGCTTGAACAAATATATTTATGAATGCCAATTTATGTAAATCGAAATAATAAAATACTAATAAGGCAAAAAGAAAATGGGTATTGCCCACATTTTCTATGTACTGTAATCGACATTCTGTAGTGGAAATTTCTATTACAGCTTAGGTTAATTATATTAATATCGATAATATGTGGGTCGGTATAAATATTCATTATATTTAAAATTGATAAATATATGCAAGAAAGTCGACACTCAGCTTGTACTAACATGATCAGTTATCATTTATATTTGGTAATTTTTTGTATTTAATCTTAAATTTGTTCCTTCAACTCAAATTGCCAAACGTAATTCTTTCATTTAATTTCTCCTTAACAGGTTAGTTTATACCCATTTTGAACGAAAAGAATGTATCACTAAGATATTTAATGTATTTTTTAATTTTGCATAACTTTTTTTTTAATTCTAACAAAAAAAAAAAAAAAAAAAAAAAAAAAAAAAAAAAAATCAGTTGAAAAGTTTAATATTTCAAACACGAGGTGGTGAAACTATTTGCACTGAAAACAATAACTAGTTATTCTGGCATTTTAAAAGGAGGAAAAACAAAAGCAGAGGTTTTTATTATTATGTTTGAGTCAGTTTAAAAGCTTTGTTACTAATTAGCTAGAATGTTTAGTATTATAATGTAATAGTAGCCATAAAAATAATGGTGTAAGCATTACAAAAAAAAAAAAAAAAAAAACTTCCATTATGAATGAAAAATGTGCATTGGTTTAACTTATTTCAACAATTTTCACAACAAATAAATCTTTCGAAGAAGAAAATATTATATATTTCTCGAAAATATCGGTAAGGAAAAATCCGCAATTAATGAAAAGAATGGATATTTCTACCTATTTCTATAATGGATATTTATATCTTAAGAATAGACAAAATTGTAATAGGAATAAATCAGAATATCTTGTGCGAATTTATTTTTATGAAAATTTTGACTTCGATGTAATTTATGTGGATAATTTTCCACTTAGTTTTATTATACAATCACTTGGTATTCAACTATTCTTCTAACTAATAAATGTTAACTCTCAAAGTAAATCGAACAGATTAATAAATAAATAAAAAACGTATAAAAATATGTTTGAGTGGCAAAGTATGCCAATTAAGGTATTATTGGAGACATTTACCTATTAGAAAAGAATACTTCTGTTATTAATTAAAGCATTCTAGACGCCTTAAATAATTCATCAATATATTTTACACTTTTTTTATAGATTCTTTTCTAAAATGAGCTTCACCTGAGGAATGACTGAATAGCTATCGATAATTTCATCAAGATCATTTGAAACAGTTTCTTAAAGAAAATCATGAAAAAATACAATTAATTCGATAATTGAACTTATAAATTTCTTTCCTTTAGTGCAAGCAAATCGCATATAATACTTTAAAAAAATAATAAATTACTGTGCGATATCTTTCTTTGTGAATAATTGTTTAACTTGATACTTTTAATGCAAATTTTCATCAGTTTAACATACATTTGGAACAGAAAAATATATCATCTTTAAAATCTGAGTATACACTGAAGTGACAAAAGTCATGGGATACCTCTTAATATCGTGTCGGCCCTCCTTTCGCCCGGCGAAGTGCAGCAACTCGACGTGGCATGGACTCAACAAGTCCTTGGAAGTCTTCTACAGGAATATTGAGCCATGCTGTCTCGATAGACGTCCATAATTGTGAAAGCGTTGATGGTGCAGGATTTTGGGCACGAACAGACCTCTCGATGATGTCCCATAAATGCTCGATGGGATTCATGTCGGGCGATCTAGGTGGCCAGATCATTCGTTGGAATTGTCCAGAATGTTCTTCAAACCAATCGCGAACAGTTGTGGCCCGGTGACATGGCGCATTGTCATCCATAAAAATCCCATCGTTGTTTGGGTACATGAAGTCCATGAATGGCTGCAAGTGATCTCCAAGTAGCTGAACATAAGCATTTCCAGTCAATGTTCGGTCCAGTCGCACCAGAGGACCAAGTCCATGCCATGAAAAAACAGCCCACACCATTACGGAGCCACCACCAGCTTGAACAGTGCCTTGCTGACAGTTTGGGTCCATGGCTTCGTGGGGTCTGCGCCACACTCGAACCCTACCATCAGCTCTTACCACCTGAAATCGTGACTCATCGGACCAGGCCACGGTTTTCCATTCATCTAGGACCAACCGATATGCTCACGTGCCCACGAGAGTCGCTGCAAGCGATGTCGTTCTGTCAGTAAAGGCACTCGAGTCGGTCTTCTGCTGGAATAGCCCAAGAAAGCCAAATTTCTCCGCACAGTTCTAACAGACAAGTCCCTTGTACGTCCCCATTGATTTCTGCGGTTATTTGACGCAGTGTTGCTTGTCTGTTAGAATTTACGACTGTTTGCAGACGTCACCGGTCTCGGTCGTTAAGTGCAGGCGGTCGACCACTGCGCTGTCCATGGTGGGATGTTATGCCTGAAATTTCATACTCTCGGCACACTCTTGACACAGTGGATCTGGGAATGTTGAATTCCCTAACGATTTCCGAAATGGCATGACCCATGCGTCTAGCTCCAACTAACATTCCGCTTTCAAAGTCTGTTAATTCCCGTCGTGCGGTCATCATCACGTCAAAACCTCTTCACATGAATAACTTGAACAGAAATGAAAGCTCTGCGAAAGCACTGCGCATTTATACCTGTTCTACGCGATGCTACTGCCATCTGAAAATTTGCATATTGCTATCCCATGACTTTTGTCACTTCAGTGTATATGCTAAAAGAAAGCTCAAGATCATTTGAAAGAATTCCTAAAGAAAATCATGAAAACATTTAATTCGATAATTGAACTCAAATTAAAATTCAATGCAAACAAATCGTATATTTTAATTTTGCATAATTTTTTTTATTCTAACAAAACATTAAAAAAAAAAAAAAAAAAAAAAAAAAAAAAAATTTCAGTTGACGAGCTTAATATTTTAAACACGAGGTGGTGAAATTATTTGCACTGAAAACAATAACTAGTTATTCTGGCATTTTAAGAGGGTTAAAAACAAAAGCAGGGATTTTTTTTATATTATTTTTGAGTCAGTTTAAAAGCTTTGTTACTAATTAGCTAGAATGTTTAGTATTATAATGTAATTGTAGCCATAAAAATAATGGTGTAAGCATTACAAAAACAAAAAAATTCCATTATGAATGAAAAATGTGATTTGGTTTGTTTGTTTGCAAATTTTCATCAGTTTAACATACATTTTGGAACAGAAAAATATATCATCTTTAAAATCTGAGTATATATGCTAAAAGAAAGCTCAAGATCATTTGAAAGAATTCCTAAAGAAAATCATGAAAACATTTAATTCGATAATTGAACTCAAATTAAAATTCAATGCAAGCAAATCGTATATAATACTACATAAATTACTGTGTGATATCTTTATTAATAACTAAAAATTGTTTCAATCGATACTTTTATGCAAATTTTCATTAGTTTCACACACATTTTGGAACAGAAAAATATATCACTTTTAAAATCTGAGTATATACGCTGAAAGAATGATTATCATTAATTTTTGTCTACGAAAGTTTTTTTTATAGATTAAGTTGATGAATGACATTCAACAGTATTTTTCTTATGAAAAGATCTAAAATCTATCTTCACTGGGCTTCGAATTCAGAAATCAATGGCAGTAAACACTGAAATTACCGTAAAAACTCTTACATTTAATAAATAGGTCTATAATTTTCATGGAACTATATACTGCGTTAAACTAAATAGCAACAATAAGGAAGACGAAGTAAAAAATGGCAACATGGTCGAATAAATTCCCAAGAGAAAAATGTGCACCAATAATTTACCAGTTCACGAAACAAGGATATCCAAACGACGAATAAAAAACAAAAAATCCGAATCTGACGCGTTAAAATCCTCCGGTCAAGGATACAACACATACATGCCTTTTATTAAACGTCAAAGAATACAAGTGGATTAATGTGAAGCGAAACCTCATAGTCACCTGGATGTTACAAAAAAACTCGTTCATTGATAAAATGCACCAAGTGATTTACACTGCAATTCAGCATCTTCATTTTCACATATTTTTGTATTTATACAAAGGAATATAAATAATAAAAGCTCCTATTTACTTTCGACCAGAACTAATTTTTAGACAGTGGAAACTGTTGAATAACGGAGCAAGTATTGTACGAAAAAAGGGCATATATTAAGTCAGCTAAAATATTAGCATTATAAATAAGAAATTTACAGTATAAGAAAGTTTAAATAAGAATGGAAATAATAATAAAAAAAAAACCCTCAAAAATATCTATTTTTTAAATCAATATCGCTTTCGAAACACTTTGAAAATAAAATTAAGATGCTCCAAAAAGCTCAACTGAAGTTTTTTTATTACTTCACAATTTCCTAAAAACACACTGGAATATAAACTACATCCTTAAAGTGACTTCTAAGAACTTCAAATCAAATACTTCTAAGAAGTAGGAAAATCAAAAACTTCTAAAGAACTTTTAGAAAAGAAATGTATTTTTGAAATTACGTCAATTTACATAGAATCACTTATTACATTATACTTTGGCATTCAAACAATATAATTCTTTGCAGGTATAAATGAAATGTTTAACTTGGTTTAGTGTTATAATTCTTTACATTAAAACAGTAAGTAATAAAACAGATTTTATTAATTTATTATTAATATTATTTTTTGAAATTTTTACTCAAAATTTGTGTAAAGTAAAAAAAAAAAAAAAACATATTAAAATGTCAAAATTAATTATGAAAAAGTTAAGTGCCATGCTAAAGTTTGTAACCAATTATGCGGTAAGGTAAACCCAGAGTCGGAGATGGACGAATCGATTGCTTCTTAGGGACATTAGTCAGATATTTTAATTTATAAAATATGTCAAATATTTTAATTCTTAAAATTTTTATTGTAATAAAAACTCTAAATTATCTTTCTCCCTCTATTACGGCGCTTTGTTTGAATTCGTCTGACTTGGCCTCTGATAATTTTCAATATAATCTGTGATCGAACTATATTTTCGTTTGTTAAGATCTTTAAGGAAAACATCTGTCTCAAAATCTGCCAATAGGCAGATGGCCTTGCCCCACCACGGCACTGCTGCGCCAATGAAGAAGCTATCCAAGAACGATTTAAAAAAAAATAAAGAAAAACTGATTAACAGTATTGTTTAATCACGTTTTGTTGTTGTTCCTTATCCCCTTGATTTAGAATCCTAAACCAAGTCCAGTAGATCCTGCTGCATCAATAGATCGTAAAACGGCCCTCCCCTCATTCAACAGTTGCCTCACAGAGGCACCAATACAATCGATGAGATGATAGGGAGACGTGGTTTGGTTTGTCGCTCTACGGTCATCTTGTGCACACGTTAGGCTAAACAGACCGGGGCCTACAGTTTAAAGTGGATTCCGAACCACTACAAACATCCATGGGAGAGAGGGAGACGTGATAGCCGAACAATGACAAAGGGCATACGTCTTCTCGTCTCCATTGAAGGTCAAACTCTTAGTGTGGCTAGTCCTTAAGGCTCGTTCCCACCGAGGCGAGAGACGTGAAGATTCAAGAGGCAAGCGAGAAAATTTTTTCGCCCCCTTCACAGCAAAACGTCAGAAATAGCATTACGCCTAGTGAAGTTCCGCTTCGAGTTGAAAATTGGTCAACTCGGAGCGTTGCTTTTCAAACCGGTTTCAGGCGAACGTGGTGAGGCTAGTGATTGGTCAAATTTTTTCGCTTGCATCTTCTCGCTTCAGTGGGCACGAGCCTTTAGTCTAGCTAAAGTCGTTTGAGCAGATCTAGGACAAGAGCACTGCAAGGACATACCAGGATATTTAGCGGCGTACCATGCATGAATTGGTGGCGACCTACAAGCAGTATTCATTCTGGCTAAAGTCATGGAATGAACCTCTGAAGCTAACAGATTGGAAGAAGAAGCTTTGGGGAGTTCGCAACCTTCCCTAGCAAGCAGATCAGCAATTTCATTTCCATAGATGCCCACATGGGAGGGAATCCACTGCAAGCACACCGGTCCAAAACAGCTAGTTTAGAAACGATATCCTGCCCTAATTTGTCCAGGATGCTTGGCCAATCCTTCAAATACTGTATTGAGCTCTTACTATCAGTCAGAATCCAAACATCAGGTACTTACTCATCCTATTTTTAAAGTCTAAAGCTAGGCTCAGAGCTTCGCTTATAGCGATTAATTCTGAGCGGAATACTGAGCTGTGGTCCGGGTTTCTAAAACGATATCTAAATTCTCCTGTACTTGTCTTCATAAAAATTCCACTACCTGTTCTTCCAGAGTCAGATTTGCTTCCGTCAGTGTAAATAACCAGGTCCCGAGGAGAAATATTATTGATGATCTCGAGAGCCAACTGATACAGCAACTCCAGGTGTTCTTCGTGTTTGATAAATTTCACTTTCAAGTCTTCATTAAAAGTTACATTACTAAGTACAGTAGTAGGTGTCAGTAGATTAAAATCACGTGTTATTCATTTTATACATACGGAGTTATACGAATATAGCGAGTTTTTGATACACAATTTTTGTCACGAAATCTTGGAGGACTTTAAGAATTTTATTAAAAAAAAAAAAAAACGACCAATAAAGCCTAACATTACAAAATTTTTAAAACAATGTTATGATATAGAATAAAATATGGCGACGGCACATAAGTTCTTTGCTCAGGAATAAATAATTCTCTCTAATCTAAATAATGTAATAAATAATTCTCCATATTTAAAAATTTTTCAGTAAGAATAATTTTAGTTTTAAAAATAACCTAACGTGCGCACATGTTTTATCCATTAACTTACTGGCTCAAAACAAGACATTCTTCAGAAAATAAATACCGTGATTTATGTTGCGTATAGGAATTCGTAGGAAAAACATTTCTTCATCTTCCTCCTACAAGCTATTTCTATAACACGAAGTAATATCGTATGTCACGAAAAGAAATGAATTGTTTAAATAGAAAATTCTGATTTTTTTTTTTTTTTTTTGGAAAACCCCGAAATAACTTAACATTTTGAAATGGTTCAAGAACACAATGCGGATGTATCCTCTCAGTTTTTCACATAAAATCCATATTTCATTTTGGAAACCAAATTTGGACAAGCGATATTCCATGAAGGGGTAAATGGATCATCCACATATTTCAGAAAAACAGTTTTTATATTTTTTATTTGACAATTTTAAACTGGAACGAATTTTTTTCAATTCCTTCTATTAGCTCACATTCTCCCTATATATATCTTGTTCAAATTTTCAATCGTTAATAAAATACTTTTTATTCATCCACTCAAGTTCAAATACATTTTTTTTTTAACTTGTTGTGGATGACACTGATGTTAATACAGTTTTTTCAAATATTAATTCAGTAATTAAATTTAATTAATTAATTTTAGTTTTTTTTTTAGATTTAAGTAGCATATATCTACCAATAGATGGCGCCAGATAAACTTAAAAAAAAAAAGTAGGAATTGACTTTGAAATTTTTTTTTTATATTACTTGTTTTCGTTTAAATTTAAAACATGAATTTACGAAACATACTTACCGATGTTTTCCTAGATGAAGTAACTCAGTTTCGACTTTCTTACATGGTAGAACAATAGATGTTACAAGACCAAGACTACGATATTCTCTGAAAGACATTCAAGTCGCATCACCGGTCTTCAACCTTAGGTCATGCGTCATTGAATTTAAGGTTAAATGACAACGTACCCGGAGAAAGGCATAACATGTGAAACCTGCATTCCACAATTAGTTTCATAAGGTGTTTGGTTCGTGATTTAGCAAAACTTTCTTTAAATTTAGATATTTCTTATTCATCGATCTTAAGTACTTTTATACATATATATTACAGGAATATGGTGGAAACACAACAAGGAACAAGTTGCTTCTTACAACTTACAGAATTTACATAAATAATATAATAAGAAAAATACATTTGAGGCGTTAGTCATAACGAGACATATCCGTGTATTTTTCAGTATTTTAAAATATTGTTTAAAATGTTAAAAAAACTCGCATATTAATATAAGAAATCATTGAAAATACAAATACTGAATCCAAAGTTGATACAAAATTATTACTATTTATTGTAGTTTAGAGATAGTTGTTACTATTTGAGATGATATATTACTGTATTCAGTTTTATGAAAATACAAAATATTTTCTATACCAAACAAAGAATCAATAGTTCGATCTCTTAATTTGTAATGCAAAAACAGATGTTGTGTTATTAGAAAATTTACTTGAACAAGAGTATTTCAAATTTTATGAAAAATATATTTTGTTTTTACTACATAACCAAACAATTATATTAATTAAATGATAAATTTAAATTATATATCTATCAACGGTAAATATGTTTGAATTCCTATAACGACTTTAACTCGAATCAGTAAAATGCAAATAACTTTTCACAAATTATTCAAATTTAAAGCACTATTTGATTACAAATGATGTATAAAAAAGGAATACTGAATTAGTGAGTTTAAGCAAAATTAGTATATCAAAGTATCGAATTAACTAAATGAATATGAAGAAAAAAGATTCGTTATATGAACCCAACTAATTCTTCTCTGATATAAAAATCGTAATTTTTGAAATGAGTTATATATATATAGATATATTTAATTTAAATCAATTAACTCGCATATAGACATGAATTAGCACAAGAGACAGAAAACGTACTTCCAAATCATTCATTAGTTTTGTGCTGATTTTCGGTAACCAAAATCAATTTTTTTGACACCTAACTTTGAAATTTAAATATTAAAATAATAAATAGAAGTTATAAATTAAATATTAAATAGATAAATAAAAGCTATAAATTAAATATTAAAAATGATAAATAGAAGCTATAAATTAAATATTAAAATGATAAATAGAAAATTAATTTAATTATGAATTAAATATTAAAATAATAAATAAAAGTTATAAATTAAATATTTAAAGGTATTATTAGATGCCGGTTATTTTAAGCTTTAAAGTAAATCGCCTTCTATAAGGATAAGAAGAATATTTCATGCTTACGCGATATCAAAGTCTGCAAAAGGGAAAAAAAAATAAAGAAAAATAAATAAATAAAAAAAAAATGCACTGACATGACTACCGAATAAATACGTCAGCTTTTATTTTTCATCATTTCTGAAATCGAACAAAAGACATAAGCCATGAGTCACCCCTTAGATAACAAAAAGCTCAATTAGAATGAATAATCGACTTTATACAGCTTAACAGAACAAACAACTTTAAGAGGAAAAAAAGAACGAATGAACTTTATTCAGCTAACTTTTAATTACATTTTTAAAAAAAGATCTCTGGAAGTATTTAATGTAGATGTAATTCAAAATACATATTTTAATACATAAAATTTTTTAACTTCCCAAATGCTTATAATGTAAAAAATTCGATTAATTAGAGCAGCTGTCTGAAGCTTAATATTAAAATCCAATTAGGCTTAAGTCTGACTTTAATAGAAGATTTAACACAATTTGCTGAGATATAGTTGGAATTCAAAATCGGAAGAACTTAAGCAGGTATAATCCTTTATTTATGTAATCACATATAAAGGTAAAACGTGAAATAAAAGAAGAAAGTAACAACGATTACTGTCGAAATAACAGCAAATGATGAAAATTCTTTCGACATCGCAAAAATGGGACACGAGACGAAAATTAATTTTAAAATGATGCGACATGTATTGCAAAAGAAGGTGGTTAACTTTTTTTTTTCTTTTTTTGATGGCATTACGAAAAATCTATATATAAAAATATGTATGCAGATTTCTCATCAGCTCGAACAACATATACAATAAAAACAAATTACGATTAAAATTAATAAACAAACGATTTATTACTCATACAGATATCAGTATTTTAATAGTGGTATGAATTAAATATATATTGAAAATTAAACCTGAAGAACAGTTTCTTATTAAATTTATATTCGGCAGTCTCTTCAAAACTTAATTGGAAAGCCGAATATTTTAGAATCAAAACATAAATTTGTAGAGACCTAGATAAAATAAATAAGAGATAAATTTGTAGAGTAAATTGTTAACCTCTTGGCCACATATGTGGACATTTAGTTTTTTAAATTAACTATCATTAATATTATTAATAAGAAGAACAAAATTTGATAATAAATTATTCACTACATATTTTCTCAACAAGAAAAATACAAATCTTATGGTTTGGCTGCACTGATAACGGTATTTACGGTATACAGTTAGGAATATGAAAATAGCGTAAAGTAGTATTTGGAATGTCAGGGTTGTTGGATTATTTGAACAAATTGTTGATATTTGATAAAAATAATACCAGATATATTAAATATATTTAGTTTTAATAATTAATACCTGGAATAAAAAAGTTTTATTTATGCCTGGAATATATGCAATTATTTCACTTATAAATTACAATTAAAACCACAAATGTGGAGGTTTTTTTGTGTGTGTTTTATTGTTCCTTTTTTTTTATTTCCCATTTTTTAATTATCAAAATACAATGAATAAATTGTAATAAAACAAAAAAAGTATGCCATTTTTTTTTTCACTATAAAAAAAATCGACCCTGAAGAGGTTAAGATTAAAAGCGAGTAGACAAACCTAAAAAATTGTTTATTAAAATTTTAAAAATAATATAAATTAAAAAAAAATATTGATTGCAATTTAATTCTTCATTTGAACTTATGATACAATCAGGCTTAGCATAAGTATTTGTGTGAAAAATTTGGATTATATAAGTAACTTCCCCAGCATAAATATATTAAACGGCTTTTCTAAAACGGCCACGTACTATTCGGAAAAACGTGACGTGAATCACGTATCGCAGCATATCCAATGTTTACATTAATAACACTTGCCTTTGAATGAACTCGATTAGAAAAACTTCTATCGAACTTTCAACATGCATCATCTAACGAATTTAGCATGAAACTGAATCTGCATCCGCATTCAGTCTAGGAGTTGGTGAAAGTCTACTTATACAAACTAAAATCAACATAAGTTATTCATCGGGATTTTTGATATGTTACTTACACTTTTGCCTTTTTCAATGGTTTCAATCTTCTTTAAAAATCTGTCCAAGAATGATTTAGGTCATAGTCATTAAATTTTTTTTTATTCTCCGATTAGCGAAATGAATGAACGACGTCAGCCCTTTAACCTCTCTTCAAGGACGATTTTTTTTATAATGACCTATTTTTTGTTTTGTTTTATTATGATTCATTTATTTTATATTGATAGGAAATCAAAAAGTAAAAAATTGGAGGAAAACAATAAAAATGTAAAAAAACACATAATGTTCACAATTGTGGCGGCTGAACGTTAATATAAATTTATAAGTTAAATGCTTGCGCTCTGGCGCTCGGTGCCACATAAAATGTATAACCAAACCATAAAATGTATGGAGATATTAAAGAGAAAAGATGCAAACAATAGAAAAAAAATGTAGCAATATCAAGAATTTTTTTTTTATAAATTAAAAAAAGTTAAGGAAATCTTTACAGAAATTTATGAAAACAACATCCATTCAATTTTTGTAATGCTTCAAATCTTTTAAATTTACCATCAAAAGACACATCAAGTATAAAAATACGAATTTGAATAGCACATTTATGAAGAAAAAATACAAAACATACCTCCTTTTCGTTTAAAGTAAGCAAATTAAAAAAAAAAAAAATATTAGTAAGCATTACTGTTGACTCCCCACCATCGAATTAATTGAGAAGCAATTTCGACACATGTCAAGTCATATGTTATTATATAACTTTAAAATGTATTTTATGCTACATTAATGCAAACTAAAAAACTGCGGGTAAATAGGTAATGTCAATACATACTAAATTCTACAGGTTTAAAAATGTTGCATAGTATTTCAGCATAGGGCGAAAAACTGCTACCTCATAAAAACTTACATCTAAAATGATTCTAACTTCTACACTTATGACTCACATATATTTCTTAAAGAGATGAGTTTGAATTTCTCGTAAGATCTCTTGCACCATCATAATATTTTATAACTTTACTACAGCAATCGTGATTCTTTTCTCACCGGTTTAAATTCATTAAATTTAAGCGGAAAAATGAAAATCGAGTTTATTATGAAATAAAGCAAAATCATATGGTTCATTCTAATTCGTAATATAACGAAATGTTCTTATGTATTCATATTCTTTTTGTGAAACGTATTGGTTTCTATAAATAGATTTATGAAAAGAAAAATCTACCGTAATATTTTACAACTTTATTATACCGTAATATTATATTAAGGACTCTCATTATTACACAGCACCACCGTAATATTTTACAACTTTCTTACAGCAATTGTGATACCATTCTCACAAGTAAAAAAGAAAATTAAAAATACATGAATGAAGAATATATGAGAAGCATATACATGCGAAAAAACGGGATTAAAGAAAATATCCAAAAATTCATTAAATTTATACGGAAAAATGAAAATCGAGTTTATTATGTACAGCAAAATCGTATCATGGTTCATTCTAATGCGTGATATAACGAAATGCTCTTATGTGTTCATTTTTTTTTTTTTTTTTTTTTTTTTTTTTGAAACGGTTGGATGAAAAGAAAAATCTAATAAATGGAAATCCAATGATGGACAGCAGCTATTCAAAACCAGTAGGGATAATAAAGTACATATCTATTCAACAATAAAATCAATTGTCCTTAAGTAACTCATAGAATACAGAAATATTATGGAATAGGATGATAAAAGACAGATGTTGAAATAAATGTGTTAATGGATATACTGTCACAGAAATGCGTGAGCAATTTGCAAATATTTTATGAGAAAAGGACACATATGGAACGAAGAAAATTCAATACAAAAGAAATGTACAATCGAACCCGATAATCCGAGCTAATTGGACCAATTACTTGGACTAAGCAAATCTTCACATCATTAAATGAATATAACCAAAAAATATACTAAAATGCAAATATAATCATTTTTAACGAAAATAAATAGCGAGCAAACAAAATTACTAAATCAAAATTTATTTTAAATAACTCAGCCTTAATAGTTAAAGTTAAAGGGCCTAAAATTGTTTTTTGAATGGAAATTATCTTTCAAGTACCAATGTGTCGATAAATTTTTAAAATTAGCATTCAAGCAGCATTAGAGCATATGGCGGCTGTTCCATAAAGCAGAAGATATCTAATGCTGTCTTCTGCATGTAAGATAATCTTTCTTTTCAATGCTTGACTCTTCAGTTTCATCAATATTTGAAAAAATAAAAACAGTCAGGTGTTACAAGAACACACAAAGAAAATAAACACGTTTTCTTTTCCCGCTTATTTTTATTATTTAAATAAGTTGTAGAAAATGATTCACTCGTCGAACATAAAAAAACAAATATTAAACGGAAAGCAGGTTACAGGACTCTGTTTATTGTGACTATTGTATAATGAATTCATTACATACGTTATGCATAAATAAAAGCAATCAACATATGTTCTGGTCTAACCCTATAAGATTCATGATTTTATGTTTAATGTAAGGCCAAAGAAAATCAGAATAAAAAAAAATCCTACACACAATAGTGGAGATCTTTATTATATTTTATTTCACTTTAAAAAATCACACACACTCTGTAATTACGGCCCTATATATACACATTAGAATGGCCACAAATGACATTTTTTAAAAATCGTTCCTATGATCTCAACAACAAACCTGCTGCAGGTTGAGTGGAATCTTTTGTTTAAACGACATTTATACTCTTAAATAATTTTTTGTTTGTTGAATTAGCAATACTCTACACAACTGTACAGCAGGCTAGATTTAATTTCGCACTGAAGACATAACTAAAAAACTTATACTTCTGCGGGTTTTGAAACCTATACATTAACGCTCAGTAGGGTTTTACGCTAACACCTACGCTGGTTGAAAAGGTTTTTGATACAGAAATGAAAAATACCGCGATACATAGACCGAGTAAACAGAGGATGTCTACTAAGAATGAAACCAAATGGAGGAAGCACGAGATAAAATTCCAATATAATCATGCAGTCGAAACATGATCATTCTCCATTATCTTTACAGATCAACATAAACCAAAGGTTATTTCATTTAAAGGAAAGCTTTATAAAAACTTATTACACTGAAGAAACCTATTTTATTATGAAGGCAATAAATAGCACAAACGACAATTTCTTATCGTCAATTTACTTAAAATTATGAGGATTTAAAATATTGTAGCAGTTAAAAAAAAAAATCCACACAAACCCAAGTTCTTTTAGAGATAAGACGAGTAAAACACATTAGAGAGAGACAGGAAAAATAAAACGATAAGTTATACGAGCAGAAAGTATCTTTTTTTTTAGAACGCGAAGAAAAACAGCTGTTAACATCTAACCAGAATGCACTTGATAAGAAATCTATTCACATCCACATTTAATTCTGTTTAAAAGGTTAAAACCAACACAAACGTACCGTCTTGAGGATATTTCAGTTTGACATGCAAAACGTAATAAATTTCTAATGCGTCATTGATCGACAGTCGTTTATCGACTACAGACCAACAATTTTAGTATTGCACCACAAACCGGATAACAATATTTACGCTTCTTTTCGAGATTTATACTACGAAAAATAAACCGAATTTTTCGTAAAACGACAAATTTTGGGGATGTTACTCAGAAAATTTTCCAGTAGCTCACCATTTAAAGTGCGCATTATTTTTTTTATAATTCACAGGTAAAAAATATTTGTAATAAGTCATCTATCTACATGACTAGAATTTTTTTTTTTCATGTATTTTCAGAAAAATTTGACACGAAATTTCAATACACGCTCGTGACCTAAAATAGTGCGAGAGGCATCAGGTTCGAATCTGCTGGCAGCGTCCGTTGCAGTCACTGCTTTCAGAAACGTGGAGATTGATGGCGATTGTGACATTTATTTTGGAGATTACGATTTCTTACGTTATCGTATCGCTAGTTAGATTACATGGTTAGGAATTTTTCGGTTACAACCATATAAAACAAACCCCGGCGGGTTACACAGGATTGAAGAAGGCCCACCCCATTATCTGTTAGTGGCATACGTAAGTGTGACACGAGGCCCATTGATGTAAAAAAAATGTACACCCCAAAATACTTTAATAAAAGTGATTGTAAATCTCTCTCTCACCATTGAAAAAAATTTTTTTTTTTATTATAAACTATTTTAGTACTTTATAATTACTCTTTTATTATTTTTATGGGGAATTATATATTAAAATTACCAATAAAAATTATCAAACGCACTGATAATTAATTACCAAACTACTAAACGCATTGATAACTATCCAATTACCAAATGCACTGATAACAAAGAATATTAATGAACATTTAAGCAAGAGCAAATATGCAATACATCCGTAGAAATCAAGACAAAAGAAAAAAAAAAAAAAAAGAGAAATACTGATGCAATCTAATTCTAAAAATTCAAATTTAGAAAGAAACTACCCTTTAACTTTTACAATTTATCTTCGTAATTAAGTAATTTACTGTTCAAAGACCACAATGGATTTGACATAAGGTCTTGCAAACCTCTTATCAGACAATTAAATATGACATCAAAAAATTATCAAACGACAATTGATCAATTTGAATTCGAGATAATTGGAAATTAAGTGCTACGTTTTCCTTTCCTTTCCTTTTCTTAATCCCTAGTCACGTAAATTTTAAATTAACCCACAAATCATACAAAAAGTTCACACATTTAAGTTAATGAACTAAAATATCTCAATTCCTAACTGAATTTTATGGGAAACAAGTAATATAAAATTTTTTTTTTAAAAATCAATTCCTACTTCTTTTTCACTATATTGCAGAAAGCCCTTTATAAATAATTTTCATTCATTTTTTAAGTTTATCTGGCGCCATCTATTGGTAGATATATGCAACTTAAATCTAAAAATTTCTTAAATTAACTAATTAATTAAATTTAATTAATGAATCGATATTTGAAAAAACTGTATTAACATCCAGTGTCATCCACTACAAGTTAAAAAAAAATTTATTTGAACTTGAGTGGATGAATAAAAGGTATTTTATTAACGATTGAAAATTTGAACAAGATATATATAGGGAGAGTGTGAGCTAATAGAAGGAATTGAAAAAAAAAAAAAAAAAAAAAAAAAAAAAGATAGCAAATACATTTAATGAAACTGAGGCTCATCTTCAGATACAATAACTTAAACAACGTCGGCACCAGAGATCAGTGACCAGAGCGAGGTATTATGCACCCCACCTCTGAAGTGTCAGTGGTCAAACTACATGTTCCGGCACTACGCTAGGTTACATTTGCACTCGATTTGCTTCCCGCCCATCTTGAACTTGAAACCTGTGGCAACCCTTTGCTTCAGGCATTGCTTTTCTAGCAACCCTTCTTTTTTACTTTAAAGAGCCATATGGTAGGTATTTTTCGAGACTTCAGATTGATGACAAAGGATTAAAACGTAAAACATTACTTTTTAACTAAATTACAATTGCGTAATTTTCAAGAAATTAGACAAATATTTTATTCAATTTAAGTATTCTAAATTATTGCAAACTAAGAGATTTAGAACTGGATGCAATGCCCCTATCCACTATTTATTTTTATTTCTTACCTTAATAATAAGAGTTAACTCTGTTGGGACAACTACCTTCATGTCTTTTATGACATTGCCAAAATGGTGTTCCATTTAAAAATTATGCGGAAAAAAGTAGCTGCGGGTACTGCTATATAATGAATTACAACGGAAAAAACTAATGAATCCACATATAGTCCAAACCTATTTGGATCAACACAAATTAATGAACATTTCCATGCACGAATATTAAAAAATCGACAAACAGAAAATCCTTTTGACGTATCTTGGTTCCTGCAAAATTCGGACCAAATACTAAACTCGTTAAAACAATGCAATGTTACGAATAAAATTCATGCTTTGCTTTTTAATTATATATAAAGAAAACTTACAAGGTTATTTTTCATGAACGTCAAGGTTTTTTTTTTTTTTCTTCTTTCCGTTTTTTGCATGTGAACAAGTTACAGTGAGAATAATTCGACTAATTCGCCCGGAAATGGACGAATCGATTACTTGTTAGGGGTGCTCGATTTATGCAGAACGGAAGCAATTTTGAAAGAAAAAAAAGTTTTAACAGTTATGTGAAATGTTTTTCATCCAATTTTTCTTTTGATGCCATGTAATTTAAAATATAAATAATTAAAATCATTTTCATTGTAATTAAAACCCATCCAAAATTACCTTTCTTCTCTATTACACTGCTTTATTTGAGTACATCCGACTGCTTGCCAATTTTCCACACCAACAGTGGCCGAACTATAACTGCGGTCTGAGGGAACGAATTATAGTGGCAACTGACGTACCATTTACGGAGTACCAATGGGGATAATGTCCTTTACCTTTGTTGGTTGCGTAATAGTGAGTACATTAAGTCATTGCATTCCTGCTCAAGCAAATAATTTCTTCATGAGGAGAATTTTAAGATTTGCTTAAGGCAAAGAGAAAACAAACATTCCACACTTTATCAAATGCAAACTGATAAATTTTAATACGAGATAATAAAGTGAATCGAGCAATAGTTTACTATTTAAACACTTAATCATTAATATTTTTTGGAGTTACACGAAATGTAATCTGTTCAATCCTTGCATTATTCCCACAGAATTCAAAATTTCCATTATCTGTCTAGATTCTCGAAAAATATTTGTTTCAATTATGGGAAGAAGTCACAATTACGTAAATAATAATAATAATAATAAAAATAAATAAATAAAAAAATAAAAAAAAAAAAAACCCACCACGATTATATATCAGAATTTTCATTCTATTTTATAAAATTATTTTTATTAAAAAGGACTTTTTTTTTCCCTCGACTCGTGGCTCAGTGGCAAAGCGCGCCGCTGGTGAGCATTAGGGGCGGAGGTTCAATCCGCTTGGCGGCCTTGTTGTAGACACTATTTCAAAAACGAGGAGGCTCGATGGGATTTGTGATGCTCAGCATCTTGCCTAGTTAGTAGGATTACCTGGTGGGAGTTTTCCGGGTTTTCTCCCATACGATCCGCAAATGCAGGGTAGTTCATCCGAAAAGTCCCCCCCTGTCCTCCTTCAGTGTCATGGAACCAAGTCAGACATCTATCTACGGTTGCTACATCACAACAGAGGCTGCCCCCTTCTTCCTTCCAAAAGATCACACGAGTTCTAGATGTTGCTGTCGACTATGTGGGATAAAAAAAACCCCTTCTCCCCCCCCTTTTAGTAAGAAGTTTACATAACAAACAGCAGGGAAAGTGCATTTATTAAAATCTTCTAACATTTCATTTCTCACGTTTTTTAACATTAACACTTAATTTTAAATCAAGATAAAATTTAAAAATATATTATTAACCAACATATTTTGTAACATATGTAAGTGACTTATTAAAAATTAGGAATATTAATTTATTTCATTTCCCATTTTTTCTCGAAGATAAATAATTTTAACTTAATTGCGCATATAAAATAGAGCAGTACCTCAAATACTATACATTGAGAAAGAATTAGTCAAATAATCAGCTATATTCGAAAAAGGCACTCTTTTCTAATATTCTACAAAAATCCAAGAAAAAAACGTAATGGTTATTTCCGAGAACTTAAATGTTGACATTTTCGAGTGCCGATTAAAGTTGTAAGAAACATTAAAAGAAAAGTGTTTTAACATAGTTTTACGAGCTCTCTTTATCATATAAAAAGTATAATTTTACGATCAACCTAGTTACCCCCTCCTCCAAGACTATAAAAAAAGTAATTTGAATTTGTGTAATCCACTGTCATAAAAGAACATTCTTTCCTAATTTTATTTCTCTAAAAAACGATTCTAGATATTTTATAAGATAGTTTGTAAAAAAGTACATTTGACATAAACTGTCTTTTCCTCATTACCTTCCAACTACGAATATTTATCATTTTTACATACAATTAAGCTGTTATTTCAATTCTTTGTTTGGAACAGACAAAAGAATTGTCATTAAGCCAAATAAATAAAAATAAATAAAAACGAATTACAGAAATGTAAAATTTACAACGATATTTTGAGCATGCAATAAGAATAATGACAACAAAATTATAACAACCATTATTTGCATACAGAGATTATTCAGTAGTGATGAGAGACAAACGATATATTTATTCTTAAGAATTTTATTATTTTAATAAAATTCTTAAGAATAAATATTAAGAATTTTCTTTTCAAGAATTTTATAATTCTTAAGAATTTTATTATTTTAATAAAATTCTTAAGAATAAATATTAAGAATTTTATAATTCTTAACAATTTTATTATTTTAATAAAATTCTTAAGAATAAATATTAAGAATTTTATAATTCTTAACAATTTTATTATTTTAATAAAATTCTTAAGAATAAATATTTAGAATTTTCCTTTTAAGAATTTTATTATTTTAATAAAATTCTTAAGGATAAATATTAAGAATTTTCTTTTCAAGAATTTTATAATTCTTTTTAAGAATTTTATTATTTTAATAAAATTCTTAAGAATAAATATTAAGAATTTTCCTTTTAAGAATTTTATAATTCTTAAGAATTTTATTATTTTAATAAAATTCTTAAGGATAAATATTAAGAATTTTCTTTTCAAGAATCTTATTATTTTAATAAAATTCTTAAGAATAAATATTTAGAATTTTCCATTTAAGAATTTTATAATTCTTAAGAATTTTATTATTTTAATAAAATTCTTAAGAATAAATATTTAGAATTTTCCTTTTAAGAATTTTTTAATTCTTAAGAATTTTATTATTTTAATAAAATTCTTAAGAATAAATATTTAGAATTTTCCTTTTAAGAATTTTATTATTTTAATAAAATTCTTAAGGATAAATATTAAGAATTTTCTTTTCAAGAATTTTATAATTCTTTTTAAGAATTTTATTATTTTAATAAAATTCTTAAGAATAAATATTAAGAATTTTCCTTTTAAGAATTTTATAATTCTTAAGAATTTTATTATTTTAATAAAATTCTTAAGGATAAATATTAAGAATTTTCTTTTCAAGAATTTTATAATTCTTAAGAATTTTATTATTTTAATAAAATTCGTAAGAATAAATATTTAGAATTTTATAATTCTTAAGAATTTTATTATTTTAATAAAATTCTTAAGAATAAATATTTAGAATTTTCCTTTTAAGAATTTTATTATTTTAATAAAATTCTTAAGGATAAATATTAAGAATTTTATAATTCTTTTTAAGAATTTTATTATTTTAATAAAATTCTTAAGAATAAATATTAAGAATTTTCCTTTTAAGAATTTTATAATTCTTAAGAATTTTATTATTTTAATAAAATTATTAAGAATAAATATTAAGAATTTTCTTTTCAAGAATTTTACAATTCTTAAGAATTTTATTATTTTAATAAAATTCTTAAGAATAAATATTTAGAATTTTCCTTTTAAGAATTTTATTATTTTAATAAAATTCTTAAGAATAAATGTTAAGAATTTTATAATTCTTAAGAATTTTATTATTTTAATAAAATTCTTAAGAATAAATATTTAGAATTTTCCTTTTAAGAATTTTATAATTCTTAAGAATTTTATTATTTTAATAAAATTCTTAAGAATAAATATTTAGAATTTTAATAAAATTTTAAGAATTTTATTATTTTAATAAAATTCTTAAGGATAAATATTAAGAATTTTCTTTTCAAGAATTTTATAATTCTTTTTAAGAATTTTATTATTTTAATAAAATTCTTAAGAATAAATATTAAGAATTTTCCTTTTAAGAATTTTATAATTCTTAAGAATTTTATTATTTTAATAAAATTCTTAAGGATAAATATTAAGAATTTTCTTTTCAAGAATTTTATTATTTTAATAAAATTCTTAAGAATAAATATTTAGAATTTTCCATTTAAGAATTTTATTATTTTAATAAAATTCTTAAGAATAAATATTTAGAATTTTCCTTTTAAGAATTTTATTATTTTAATAAAATTCTTAAGAATAAATGTTAAGAATTTTATAATTCTTAAGAATTTTATTATTTTAATAAAATTCTTAAGAATAAATATTTAGAATTTTCCTTTTAAGAATTTTATAATTCTTAAGAATTTTATTATTTTAATAAAATTCTTAAGAATAAATATTTAGAATTTTCCTTTTAAGAATTTTATTATTTTAATAAAATTCTTAAGGATAAATATTAAGAATTTTCTTTTCAAGAATTTTATAATTCTTTTAAAATTAGAATTTTATAATTCTTTTTAAGAATTTTATTATTTTAATAAAATTCTTAAGAATAAATATTAAGAATTTTCTTTTCAAGAATTTTATAATTCTTAAGAATTTTATTATTTTAATAAAATTCTTAAGAATAAATATTTAGAATTTTCCTTTTAAGAATTTTATAATTCTTAAGAATTTTATTATTTTAATAAAATTCTTAAGAATAAATATTAAGAATTTTATAATTCTTAAGAATTTTATTATTTTAATAAAATTCTTAAGAATAAATATTTAGAATTTTCCTTTTAAGAATTTTATAATTCTTAAGAATTTTATTATTTTAATAAAATTCTTAAGAATAAATATTTAGAATTTTCCTTTTAAGAATTTTATTATTTTAATAAAATTCTTAAGGATAAATATTAAGAATTTTATAATTCTTTTAAAATTAGAATTTTATAATTCTTTTTAAGAATTTTATTATTTTAATAAAATTCTTAAGAATAAATATTAAGAATTTTCTTTTCAAGAATTTTATAATTCTTAAGAATTTTATTATTTTAATAAAATTCTTAAGAATAAATATTTAGAATTTTCCTTTTAAGAATTTTATAATTCTTAAGAATTTTATTATTTTAATAAAATTCTTAAGAATAAATATTTAGAATTTTCCTTTTAAGAATTTTATTATTTTAATAAAATTCTTAAGGATAAATATTAAGAATTTTCTTTTCAAGAATTTTATAATTCTTTTAAAATTAGAATTTTATAATTCTTTTTAAGAATTTTATTATTTTAATAAAATTCTTAAGAATAAATATTAAGAATTTTCCTTTTAAGAATTTTATTATTTTAATAAAATTCTTAAGGATAAATATTAAGAATTTTCTTTTCAAGAATTTTATAATTCTTTTAAAATTAGAATTTTATAATTCTTTTTAAGAATTTTATTATTTTAATAAAATTCTTAAGAATAAATATTAAGAATTTTCTTTTCAAGAATTTTATTATTTTAATAAAATTCCTAAGAATAAATATTAAGAATTTTCTTTTCAAGAATTTTATAATTCTTAATAATTTCATTAGTTTAATAAAATTCTTAAAGTTAAGAAAAGAAAAATTCTTAATATTTATTCTTAAGAATTTTATTAAATAATATTAATAACACGTAAAATGGTATGAAGAAAAGACAAAAATAATATTCAACGATAATATATGTGTATTAATATTTTATCGTTGAGGTTTTTTTTTCTGCCTTTCTTTCTACCATTTAAATGTCTTATTTTAATAAAATTCTTAGAATAAATTTATATGAAATATTTATACGAATATATATATGTATGTGTGTGTTAATGTTACACGGTAAATGGTGGAAAGTAAAATGACTTTTTTTCATTGGTTTTTAATTACTTAAAAAAATCATAGACATCGCATGGAATATTTCACTGTTTAGATGCAATAACTTTAATTCCAAAATTAATGATTTTTGGATATATTTGCATTAATAGTATACTATTCGATTGCAGCAAGGAAACCCTGTTTTGATATGATCATTTTACATTCACTTTTAAAAGAAATTGACACTTTAAATAGAAGATATTGGGTCATTTCATATGAGCTCTAGAGTTATCTGGACAATCTCCGACCATTCTTTGTTCTTGAAGATCGTGACAGATGGGAAGTACCCCATTGGGTACAGGGAAGTGACAGGTGGCGTCGTAGTTCGAATATCCCATCTGGCAGAGAATTTTGTTACAGTAGCTTTATAAAATTACAAGATGCATATTAAAAGAATGTTGCAATATTGGTTTCTTTTGTGATTCTTTAGAGAGGACGAAAAAAAAAAAAAAAAAAAAAATGATGCTATGTCTACATGAATCAGTCACTCATGTCAGAAGCCTTTAACATGTTTGGGCTTTTTAAGCTATTGCAATTCAAAATAATCAAATTCTGTTATCTATAGTATTTAAAAAGCTTTTGGATAAATTAAGTTAAAGCAGCAGCAGCGAGCATACATTTCAAAGCATCAAGTCAAGTCAAAATGATCGATCCCAAGAGAGGCATCTGGAAAAGGTATCAATCACTTTCTCTTCAATGGCGGTACTTTCCGGCATAAAGATATGCCTATACGTGAAATAGTCACACATTTGATTCAACTCGCTTGTCAGCTTAAACGGAATATAACTGGAAATTGGAGGACAATTGTTGAAATTATCAATGTAAAATATCAATTATATTAGTAAACGACAAAAACGTTGAAAAGAAATTTACACACCATTAAATACCCGATTAACCATAAAAGTTCAATAGGTTTTGGATTAAACGATCACATTTTATGATGCAATTTCGTATTCAGAAATTGTAAAGCAAAATTATCTATTTTCAATAGCATTTTTATATTTAATTATCCAAATGAAATAAAAAACATATTTTTGTCACAATCATACACCTGGTCCAGTTGTTGTTGTTGTTGTTTCTTATCCCACTTGGCTGGCCAAGCCCACGAGCCCATATGGACTCATGATTGAAGGGGAAGGAAGCAGCTTCTGTTGTGATGGAGCACCCGTAGGTAGAAGCCTGACTTTTGCTCCGTGACGCTCTTACAGTCATAGAAGACCGGGACCTACTGCTTAAAGTGGATTCCGAACCACTACAAACATCCATGGCACCGCCGGGATTCGAACCCGAAACCTGTGGCACCGAGCGCTAGACACTCGGCCATTCAGGTCCCAAATTTGCCAACGGCACGCAGTGTTCCCAGGTGGTCACCCACCCAAGTACTGACCGCGCCCAATGATGCTTAACTTCGGCCTGGTCCAGTAGTAAACATGAGCAGTTACCACTTACAGAAATGAGGTTTGGTATGTCGCTCTACGGTCATTTTATGCACTCTTTACCTAATTAGGACGGGACCTACAGCTGAATGTTGATTCCGAACCACTAACAAACATCCATGCCACCGCCAGGATTCGAACCTGAAGTCTGTGGTACCAAAGGCCAGCCGAATGGTCACCAGGCCGCTCTTTAAAAATGAGGTTTGATTTGTCGCTCTACGGTCATCTTATGGACACTTTAGGCTAAATAGACCGGGACCTACAGTTTAATGTGGATTCTGAAACATTCCTGCCACCGTCAGGATTTGAACTTGAAGCCTTCAGTAACAACAGCCAGAATGCTAGCCATTTGGCCAACATATGCGAAATGCATAAAAGCGCCCTTGCATTGACTGTTGGGTTGCCTGATGGGAGTTGTTCTAATTTTCTCCCATACGACACGCGAATGCGAGACGGCTATTCCTGAAAGTCCTTCCGGAACGTGATATCCTTCCTTCATCACTCATTGATGGGTACACGAGTTGAACACGAGGCCCACCGAAGTACGAAAATCATTTAGAGTAATATTTCTGGTGAGTATTTGCATTAAGAAATATTGCATTTTAAAATTATCCTTGTCATTCGTAAAAATATGGTAAATGATGCCGGAAACCCATTTCAACTGAGGTAAGCTACTATAGGTATACCTCATTTTTCATTCTTAAGCTAAATATATAATGCAAAATGATTCTCACATTAAAAGCTCGTAATATTCCCGTTGAAAACTGAACCATGAAAAGGCAATTAAGTTCTTTTGTTTAAATCCTTACGCAACCTCCATACACGAGCTGCTTGGAACAATTGCTTTAAAAATCAGAAACCTTCAAACCTTTTTAAAAATGCGTTTGGCGGAGAAATTTATCTAAACTCTTAGCAAAACACGTTTCACTATCCACAGAATCAAGAATTCCATAAGCCAGGATAATCTGTCAAGGCATTGCAAATATGTGTACATTATTACACAAGTGTCCCCATTATCTGTAGACTTTCCTTACACGTTTGTGTATAATACATTTGGAAAGAGGACTGCTTTATTCACAAATTATTTAAAAAATAATAGTATCAAAAGAGGAAGTTTTAAAAAGTATTTTTCGAATAGATACGCTCAATAGATGGCATTACCATGTATAGGATATGAATTTTAACCACTTGAAAATCATACTGCCTTATCTTTAAATAAATATGGGCCTGAGTGGCTAGCGCTCGGTACCACAGGTTTCGGGTTCGAGTCCCGGCGGTGCCATGGATGTTTGTAGTGGTTCGGAATCCACTTTGAACCGTAGGTCTCGGTCTAATAGGATCGTAGAGCGCTGCGTGGGGCATTGTTACTCCGCGTCAGTGGCTGATCTTCAAGTTACACGCGCCCCCTGGGTAATGCAAAGTGAGTAACGTCTGTGCAGCGCTTGCCTTAAGGCATCCAAGACCAGGCTGTCTAAGTGTTTGCCAGCTGCATTAGAAAAAAAAAATCTTTAAATATTTCCAAGATTATTCTCAGACACTTGGCACATTATCCTTCTGCACGCAGCTAGTGTGTAGCTCCGGCTAAAATCCATTGTTGGCGTCTGTTGCAGTTACTGCTTTAAAAAACGACGAGACTCAACGGGGATTCTGACACTAGGCATGGTTTGGTATGTCGTTCAACGGTAAATTTTGTGCACACTTTGGGCTAATTAGACCGGGACCTACTGTTTCACGTGGATTTCGAACCACTCGCAAACATCCATGCCACCGTCAGGATTCGAATCTGAAGCCTGTGGTACCAAAGGCCAGAGCCCTGGCCGCTGAAATTGTGCATACGAGTCAAGCATAGATGACGTTATAGGAGTTCGTTTTTTTTTCCTATACGCAAATGCGGGACATTTACCCTTAAAAGTTCTCTAGAAAGGGATTTTCCTTCACGAGGAGCACCCCCTAAAAAAAAAAACCTCCGTTACCAATTGTTGCGATGTAACTTAAAATAGCTTGAATATTGGCGTAAGTAAAAAGACAGCTTTTTTAATAACAAAGTTGAAATAGGAATTTATTTATGTTCTAATGTAAACGAACGTAAAATTGGAATTTGCAGTATACACAGAAATTTGCTTGTTATTTATTATTCGTGATGACCAATCATTCAGTTTTATGCTTTGAAACGTGCTTTATAAAGATAGAAAGATGCTTATTTACTCACTCGCCACCTGAAAACTTGTAATATCATTTTTATAGAAGGTAGAATGCGATTAAGTATATTACTAGTGAAAGCTGTTTCGCTTAACATAAAAATTTATTAAAGAAAGAACTGGTCATCGGATGATTTATTAAATGAGAGTCTTTAATGGGCAATCTTTACTTTACCTTAAATGATTATAATCAAAAATATAGAACAGACAGACGAAACAAAAATAATAAATTACATACTTGTTTCCGAATTATTGTATATAATATTTTCTATGAGGTAAATCTTTATTTCATTATGTTATAGCGATAATTCTGAATAAGAATAATTTTTTTATTGATTAGAAGTAGCTTGCATTTAAAATGCAATTCTTCTATGTAGTAACAAACTTTTGCTAAACACATGTAAAAGACACAATGTAAACCAATATCTTGATAAAATCAATTTTACACAATGAGTTTAAACAAAAAAATTTTTATTTTTAAAATTAAAAAAAATATTTAAGAACTCAACTACAACTGCGAATATTATATCACACTAACAGTTTGGATTCTACACATAAAAAGACGAATTCATCTTTAGTTTTTAAATCGGCGGCGTAAACTTTATTTTACTCAAATATAATCATTTAGTTAGATTTCATCACTGAAAAAACAGGATATGTAAAACTACTTTTCATTCCAACAAATGTAGAAAGAGTTAAGTTGAATCCTGTTTTGACGTCTGCTGAATTCTTCGAAAGGTATTTCATACAAAAATTCAAAGAACTATTTTTGGATATACCGGTATTTTGATTCAAGAACAAATAATTATGTTGCAAAACAATTTGTAATTTCAGTACCAGCTTATAAACCTTCTAGCATTTAAGTTTGAAAAACAAAAAAATTAATATTTAAATGAATATAATATTTATTATTTATAAATAAATTCATGTTTTCAAGAATTGAAACATTACAACATACATATTCTTTTTTTTCAAAAAATATTCGAATAAGATATTTCATAAAATGAAAAATTCAAATTCGGTATTTAAGTAAGAAATGAAGACGCGTTAAAAGAAATATTCAAGTTTTACACCTTACCTTTAAAAAAATTATTCATTTTGTTTCAATTTAGAAAAAATTATTGCTAATGTCCTTTCGATTATTATTCAAAATAAAATGGAAAACATGTAATTTTAATGTACATTTTGTTGGTGAAATCTTAAAAAGTTACATGATTTGTAGTTTTTTTAAATCAGATTTGAATCTCAAAACATTATTTCTGTGTTTTCAAAAGAAAATTTAAATTCTACGATGATAGATTTAAAAAAAATGTTACGTTCATATCAAATCCATATTTATCATTATCAAATATAACTACTACACAACATTTATATAAATACAAAATAAATACAATACAAATGAAAATTTATTCTCAAATTCATAGTATGTCTACAAATTAAAAATAATAAAGTTTCAAAGTTAATATAATAGATTTTGATATAAAATCATATGCCAGATGATACAACTCCTTAATGATTATATGTTTGCTATAGAGGAGTTACCAGCTTTACAAAATAAAAACTATTTTGATAATATTACTAACGTTCCAAGGAATTCTTGATTGATTAACCATATCCGAACCACATAAACATCGATATTTGCAAGTCAAAAGCAGATTGATAAATGCATGTGTACTTGAAAAGCAAAGAAAATAAAATGCACCCATTTTGAAAGTAAAAGTTCCAAGATACACATATCCGGAGAGCACGAAATAGGAAGCATGAGGTCAATATCAGATGGTATGATCTACAACACAAGTCGGGAAATGACAAATATTAACAGCGCTGATTGTTAATAGACGTTAAATAACGCCATGTCAAAAACGATAAGTGTTTGAAGAAGGAAATCGAATCAAAAAAACTTTTATTTTTCAACTGTATTTAACATATGTTTAGTTTTGGAGAAAATATGCTAAATAAAACGTTCAGTTGTACAAAGACACTTTAATTTACAAGTTAAATTTAACATCAATTACACAAAAACCTGCTAACAATATTAGCATTGAAATGAAATTTCTAAATATCGTAATTTTTCATTTTAAGGGAGAAAAAAAAATTTCCTTCATATTCAAAAATATTTATATAAAAAATAAAACAGCGCTAGTTATATCATTGACTAAAAGACTCCACATCGATAAAAATCGGTTAATAAAGTTAATATTTTTGAAGACTGCTGAATTCTTCGAAAGGTATTTCATACAAAAATTCAACGAACCTTTTTTTGGTATACCGGTATTTCGATTCAAGGGCAATTAAGTTGCAAAACAACAAAAAATTAATAACTGAATGAATATAATATTTATTATTTATACTTGAACTTAATAAAGATGAAAGAAACCTCCTACCACTACAAAATTAATAATAAAGGAAAGGCATATGCAATCTGAAAAAAAAAAAAATCCAATAAGTCGAATACTTTTATATATTTAAAGAGAACTGGAATTTTATAGTTGAAAATTATCTTATAGAGAGCTTATTTTTGAAAATTCTCCTTCCCCAAACTTGAATTATACTTAAAAAAACAAAAGAAATATTTTTATACACATTTGTAATGCAGTAATTTGTATTCTATATTATAAAATAACAATCTGAAAAGGAAAATTTTACTTACTAACAAATTCGCCATCGGCAGCCGGTTTCAGAGCCAAAATAACACGATCTAAAACATTGGAATTATTCTCTATTATTTCCACATCGTCACTAGTATTCTCACTCATTTTGCTCGCCGGGCGTTATAGGTAAACAAATGTCAATTAAGAACAACCAGTAATCCACCAAACGTCATAATCAAAACACAACATAAAAGCCAATCTTCATTGCAATCAAATTTACACAAGTTCACAAAACTAGAACAGGAACTTAAATTGCATCAAATAAATAATTTTTTTAAGTAGATGCCGCAAAAAGCAGACGTTTCGGAAACACCTGCCATTGACTAAGTGTCAACATACAAGGTAGCTACAGCAGGTTTTTGCATGGCGTTTCATCCAGAGTCATTACGAATGTGAGGGTTGTGAAAAGGCAAACTCGACGCCAAACAATCGCCAATTGGCTTAAAACCCACAAACCGTGAAAGTTTTCCAGGAAATGATTAAGGACGGCAGAAACTAGCTTTTCGAATCAAAAAGAGAGACGTGGAAAAAGAGCTGTCATCAAGTTCGGCTTTTTTTTTAGATGAAAGCCAGGTGGTCTTAACCAATGGGTATTTTACGTATTGCTAAAGAGTAATTATTTATTGATAAAGGATATATTCAAAATATTATATTATTTAAAATATAACAGGTAGATAGATTGGTATTCGTTAGTTTCATTCAATTTAGGATTTTAAACGTTACACAGACATAGGTAATATTGAGTTTTTAATAAAAGTTTTAATATAACAGTAAAATAATCTAAAAAATAATTAATTAAGCTTAAAGTATAATAGACTTCACTCAGGCTTTTGTTATACGGGAAGGGAATCAACAAAAAAAAAAAAAAAAGCATAATCGTTTAAGAAAATTCAACAGATCATATTAAACTATACATAATAGAAAAAGTATCTGAAGTCGAAATCCCATATATTAATAATTTTTATATTGCACTAATTTGGTTCAAATACAAAAAAAAAAAAAAAAAAAAAAAAAACTCCACTAAAACTAAGAAGTACTGCACAAAAAAAAAAAAAAAAAAAAAAAAAAAAAAAAAAATTATTTCTAAAATAAATTCCGTTAATAAATTAAAATTTAATCTTCTTTCACCTCCGCAGCTTATTGATTACATCATTTATATCAACTTCAATATTTCGATGAATATAAATATATTTCTTAATCCCACTTGGTAGACAGCAACATATAGACCAAGATTCCCTTCTTCCATGTTCTTCAGGAAGAAGGGAAGGGCAGCTTCCGTTGTGATGGAGCACATATGCACTTTCGGTGTGCATAGGTAGAAGTCTGACTTGGCTCCGTATCGCTGAAGAAGGAGGGCAGCGTCTTCCGGGATGACTTTCAGGCGGAACTACCCTGCATTTGCGTATCGTATCGGAGAAAATCCGGAAAACTCCCACCATGTAGTCTGACAAACGAGGCAAGATGCTGAAACATCGCAAACGCCATCGAGTTTCCTCGTTTTTTGAAACAGTATGTACAACAGCCGCCAGCGGATTGAACCTCCTTCCTAATGCTCACCAGCGGCACACGTTGCCACTGAGCCACGAGTCAGATTGATTAATAATTAATAAAACTAAACCAGGAAAAACGCCTGCTCAATCAACATATGAGAAGTGGCCATAAGTTTGAACACATGCACACATATAAGCTTGGGGGATGCATTTGAAGCCCACTAAGTCCCCCCAGGCTTCACATAGCATTGTCAAGGATTCAAAGCAGAAGCTGTCTTATTAGACAACCCTTTTTACAAAACAGTCCTATATTTTATGTAATTTTTAGTTCATTAATGAAAATTTAGACGTATGTAGTACAGGCTTATAAAACTTATGTTTTATATTATAAATCTAAAAAAATTATATATTTGTCATAAATTTAAACAGATTTTTAATTTTTCCCCAAGATAAAATATTTTTCATTTCGAAAGAAACGTAACAATTTTTCTATTCACGTTAGGAATAATGTCAGATATTTTTCTTTCTGTTCATGGTGACATCCCGGCAAGGCACCAATCTTAACGTTTCGAATCACGTTTACTGCAATTAAAAAGAATCCAGATCGCTCTAAATAGCAATTATTTAGTCAACTTAAACAATTAATAAATAAAAATGACGTTTTATTACAGCTGACTGATTCGCCAAACATTTCGAATAATAAATATTTTCATTTTCTTTATGTCCCAAAATAATGTCCAATATAACTTGGACAGAAGAAATATTTTTAATTTCTTATATTTGTAGACATCACAATGATATTTATGCTCGCCCTATTGTCTTCTTTATTTCGATTTATCAAATAAATCCACAGATGGATATTTTATATGATTGCAACTAAAGCAACATAAGTTAATTTTAAACCTGTAGAGCAAATGTTGCACTTTAGATTTCCCATACAATAATCACATTAATTTAAATTAAAATTTTAACACTAAAATACCCAATCTTGTTCGTATCCTTAATAATCTTATATTAGGTACAATGGTTAATGATTAGCTCTAAAGTGATTTTAATTTGATTATCATCTCATTAGAGTGGGACACACAAAGAATCTGTACAATATCTTTGACGTTTTATTTCAGTGAATTTTTGATTAAGTGTTTTTACAATTACAAATTAATACAAGAATGAGTAAAAAAGTCTTCAGGGAAGATTTTATAAGGTAAAGTGGTTCACATTTATTTACATTACCACCAAGAAAATATCAACAACGTCGAAGCCAGCTGCCAAAGGATGTAATAATCTACCATTCTAATCACAGATGGGGTTTCGCATCCACACTTTTTTTTTTTTTGAAGCAGCTACGATTCAATTTCTATCAAAGGTGTGTAAATACGATTCACGATGTAAAAGGGCTAACAATAAATTTGAAACGATAAAATTTCCATTGAGAAATTCAATACAAAATTTAACCTCACATGTCAAAGGAAGGTCGAAATCTTAATAAATCATTAAAATTGTATACCCAAACACTTGGATCTTCTTTTAGAAATCTGTACAATACCTTTGATATTTTATTTCAGTGAATTTTTAATTTTTACAATTACAAATTAACACACTAAAGAGGGAGATGAGTAAAAATGCCTTCATGGAAGGTTTTCTAAGGTAAAGAGGTTCACATTTATTTATTTACATTACCACCAAGAAAATATCAACAACGGCGAAGCCAGCTGCCAAAGGATGCAGTAATCTACTATTCTAATCGCAGATGGTGTTTTCTAAAAACTTTTTTTTTTTTGAAGCAGCTACCATTCAATTACTAAATTTCTATCAACGCTTTAACCACCAAATTACATTTTCAAAAATGTTTTAAAAAGAGCTTCACTAATATTAAGATAGATTAAAATCAATTTACTTTCACATTTCTCAATAATGCGGACAAAATAAATATTTATTTTTATCATTTATGTGTTTTTTTTTAATAGTTCTTATATATTTGAAAAATAAAAAGTTTTGTGCCTGTTCGTATTTCCAGTTTTCTTTTTATCAACCTCTTTTAGCTTTATTTAGAGCATAACCGAAAACATCAAATATTAGTTTAGTTTTTAATTACATACTTTTTAAAATTAAATAAAAGCTGCATTTTTTATATCAAATTTGCGATAGAGTGATTAATACTTCGAATATGATGCATTTATTTATTCCTTTTTTAATTAATATGCTGTTTTAAAAGTCAGATGGATATTTAAGATATCTTTTTTTACAAATTATTTTTGAATTTTTAATGATGGAAAAATTCAAGTAACTAAATATTATTGTATCTACCATTCATCGTATAGAATCAGTAGTTTAATATAGAGATCAACAAAAAATTTGTAGGGAATGCTGCATTTTTTTTATTAATTAAGTAGGAATGTCATACGTAATGAAGTTTATAATATTTGTAGATATGTAGGTTCTGAATGTGTAGAAGTATAAAATGATGAATTATAATGAGAGAGTGTAACATGTTAAGCATCTCTATCTAGAAATTTTTCTGGAATCGAATTTCTCATATTCCATGAGAACTAAATATATTTACCGAAGGCGAGCAACATCAAATCATACCATTTTAAAAGTCAGATGGACTTTTAAGATATCTTTTTTTTTTCTTTTTTACAATGAATTACTTTTTATTTTGTATAGATGGAAAAATTCCAAGTAACCAAATATTATTGTATCTACCATTCATCGTATAGCATCAGCAGTTTGATATAGCTGAGATCAACAAAAAGAAGTAGGGAATGCTACATTTTTTTTATTAATTAATTAAGTGGGAATACCATACGTGGTGAAATTTTATATTGTTTGCAGATATGTAGGTTCTGATTGGTCGTTGGTCGTACGCGTAGGTATTTTAATGTAAAAGAAAAAACTTTTCAACTATGTTAATAGTAGTCCTCAAAATTACAAGTCAGTATGGTCTTCGAATTAACAACTTTAGCTACCTCTGTATAGACCTCTCTATTATATACATCGAATCTGGAAAGTTTTTTTTCCCCGGAGGGGACTAAATAAGAAGAATTTTAGGGTTTGTGTATAGTAAATGTTATGATAGTTTTGTTATACAATTTGATTGTGTTTCTATCAATCACACGAAAATTTACTTGTAACGAATGTTGTTGTGGCTATGTTAAGCAAACTAATTGTGTATCTAATTCACTCCTATTTCTTTTTCTATTGATCATATATTATATATATAATAATAAAATGGAGAGAGAAATAAGAACTATAGGATAACAACAAAAATTGAAACGAAATTATTTATAATAACTACGCAAGTATCACAGGAAAATTTCTGTATAGCGAATGCTATTTTTATAGCGTTATATACAAAATGATTTTGAAAAATCTGTTTTTCATTTTACTCTTTATTTTTTTCACATTTTTCATAGTTTTGTCCTATATATATAAACACGCATTTGAAGAAATCTTCTTAAAACCAAAAAGGGGTATGAAGTAAAGATCAAAGATATATTAGGTTATAGGAGTATCCGGGAAATTTAGTTCCCATACTTCCTTGTAAGTTGTTAAATATTAAAATTTTTACTGATTATTAAATCTTTAATATTAAATTATGAAATATCTAAATTAACACAATTCAGAAAAACACTAGATATAATAATTAAAGTAAACAAAACGCTCAATAGATTTAATTTAGGATTTAATGATATACATTTTAATAATATCAAAATTTAATCCAAGTATTTAAAAAATAATTTGCGAAGCGGATCATGCTTTCAAGGATTTAGCTGTAGTGTGTCTCGACTTCTTCCGTTTTGCTGGGAGGGAGATAAGGGGTACACAAATGAAAAACAAAGCCAACACTCCCTGCAGAGCAAACGACTTCCTATTCAGAGGGAGGGAGGGAGAACGAACTCCTAGGTCATTAGAAAAGCAGGCATTCATCCCTGGAAAAAGGGGGTTGGGGGAGGTGCGCATTCTTCCACGAAATTTTCTGTTTGTTTTCATTGGTCAATTCTATTTGCATTTGAGATAAAAGTAAAAAAACAAAAAACTTTTGAACCTTAAAAAACAAGACAAGAATTAATCTTTTACTCACCTTTCAGAGGCTATTCATAGTTTTTGAATATCTACGATTGGTTTGAGGTTTGATTTATCGCTCTAAGGTCATTTAGTGCACACTTTAGGCTAATTAGATCGGGACCTATAGCTTAACGTGGATTCCGAATCACTCACAAACACCCATGCCACCGCCACGATTCGAACCTAAAGCGTGTGGTATCAAAGGCTAGAGCGGTAGTCAATTGGCCATCAGGCCGGTATCTACGAAAGTAAAGCAGTAATTAGTATTAGAAAAATTTCCGTAGACTCATATTGAACTCGGAGTAGAACGAGTTTATGTAGATGGCAGCTTTAATTCTTACAAAAATTTGGAAGGTACATCAACCAAAGATTGCAGAGTAATTTTGCTGCAGTTTCAATAAAATTGATTGAATAATTAAATTCATTATCAATTAAAAACTTTAAATAGGAAAAGTATTGAATAGGCAGTGAGTTTTCACTGAAAAAATCCGTTTTGTTTGTACCAAATCATAGTGGAATCCTTTTGATTTAAGATCACAAATACAGTTGATAACTATCTCTCAATAACATCTTTTGATGTATTCAAGAATTTCCTTTTTAACTTTCTGGCTGTCTCTTGTAGATCTGAGAATCAAACAGGTTCTTAAATCTCAGTCAAATATTTTATACACATTGTACAAAGATAAAACGAGTTGTGTTTACAACAAAAATACCATTTATGAATTTGTACATTAAAATAGCTTTTAAATGACTCAATATTTACTTTACTAGTAAAACTTTTTTTAATAGTAAATATATTCTACATTTTGTAATAAAAGGGGAAACAGACGGTAGAATTTATTTTGATAACATTCGAAGAATTCGAATTGCTGGTGTTATATAAGATTTTAACAGTCTGTATTTTTGAGCATACATAAAAACATTCGTTCAACAGAACGAATATCTCATAGCAGCAAAAGAATTTAGTATAACCCAATAATAATTCCATCGAAATTAATCACTTAAATTAACTTATAGGGGAAAAAATCGTTTTATATATAAAAAACATCTTTCAAAGAACCAGATAGTTAAATATTCAATTTTTTTTATGACATGATTTCGAAGGCGAAAAATTTGTCATGGGCATTAATTAAAATTCTTCATGCAAAAGTATCTTTTAAATGGCAGCTTACGATTTAATTTTGTTTATTCATCTTGCTTCCATGTATACAGCTTCGTATAAATCAGCTTATCTTAAAAATGACCGTATTTCTACTTAAACCCACGGAATTGAACAAAATTTCCTATAACAGGTTAAGATAATAACACAAAACTGTAGTCTTATTGCTTAACAAAAATCATTAAAGATTGAATAAATTATTAATATCGCAATTTCTCGAATCATTAAAAAAAACACACACACACACAAAATTTGCTATTATTCTTTTAAATGTTTTAACATACGATATGAGATCTCTTTTTATATATAACGCAAGAGATTTATCTTATCTGTTTGTACTTCCAAAAATTAAAAACTGTAGCACTTAGAAGTCGAATACATTATTTTTTTTATCTGGTTCGTAGTCAAAAGTTACGAAAAAATTATGTTTTACTTTTTAATTAAATAAAAACCTTAACACGCCACCAGATGGCGCAATAATTGTCCGCCGCCATCTGGTAGCGTAATTAGCTAAATAATTATTATATAAAAAATGTATTAATTTTTATAAAACACTTTATACACAACGCATACACAAATATTAAAAAAAAAAATATATATATACATTTTCATATATTTTTTTACAAAGACAAGTTTTATCTCTGTTAATTTTGCTTTATATAACGATTGTTTATATTTAATATTTCGTTCTTGAAAATTTGATTCGTTCAGAGCGAAAAGTCTGTAGACAGTTTCTTGATGAAATGCATTGTTGATATTTTTTGCACCATAGTTACCTTGTTTGAATTTCGTATAATAAATAACAAGTTGATACGTCTTACCGTTTTGTTTATTTTCTCCTGGAACTAAAAGGAAAAAGGCACATACAGTTTCTAGAATAATTTATTTCAACTCGGTAAATGTAAAAAATGACAAACATTTTTTTTTTCTCTCGTTACTTCCTCAATCCATTATTGATTTATGGCTGCGAAAAATATTTAGATTAAATACATTATTTTTATTTTCTTTCGTTTTTCATTCAATACGTTATTTACATACAATCAAAAGAGTTTTATGACAAAATATTTCAGACGACATATTTGTGCATCTATCAGAAATTCAGTAATAAATAAAGAGAATGCAACAAATGCGTCAATACATGTGTTTGAATATCAAAATATATATATGTGGAAAACAATATAGAGGCAAAAAAAAAGTTGTTTCGTTTGATCAATGATTCGAAACAAAATTGCAATGTCTTTTTCACCGAACCCTTGCCTTGTTTCTAATTGCCTCCATTACCTTATTAAAAGTCAATTTATAATGTATGAAGGACATTTCTGTCCTTCATACATTGTAAATTGACTTTTCGTCACAACTTCATAAAAAACAAAACATTTTAACTGTGATTCAAGCAAACAAAAAGGTGCTCCATAAGTTCGTTTCAACAAAAATAATAATAAAAAGGAAGGAGGGGAGAGGACTAAAATTTTGACCCTATAATCCAGGGGTGTCCACCCCAAATGATCTTGCGGGCCACTTTGGAAATGCAACATAACTCCGCGTGTCACATATAAAATTATATATTTCCAAATTAGATTTAAACCCACTATACATTTTTTTGGAGTGAAAAATTGAAACATAATGAGTTATTATTTTTGTGTTTACTATTATTCTTACATGTAAGCATATATAATATAATAATAATACTAAACGCACATTGTACAGAAATACATAACACTAAAAATGAAATATATATGAAATAAAAAAGAATGAAATAATTAAAAAATATTTATTTTACTAGTGCGATATTTGTTTCTCCACTCTTTCACTTAGCTTTTGCAAATCGATCTCAATTTGTGTATTTGCACATCGTAATGGGTGATGCAGGTTAGCGTCCGTTATGTTTGAGTGTGTTTTGTGTTTGGTCAATTTCATTTTAGATAAAAACGATTCGCAGGTATAAGCTGAACCAAAAGCGCTAACACCTTCAAATAAGTCTGGTTTGCTCTGCTATCAACCATCAACTGTGCGTATCTAGGGATGGGTCACTGCGTCACTTAAAGTGAAACCTGCTATATTAGATGTTGCAAGATGCGTGCGCATCACGAGTTCGCAGAATATAATTTAATTATTCTGCGAATTCACAACTGTAAGCTCATAAATAAAACAGGCAATATCTGCCATATATTCGCAAGAATATTATTTTAAAATCAAAGTTAATTTTTTCGACAGAATATAGCTGACAGGTGTAAAAACAATTTTTTGTAGTCTGACAATAAAACTCCAACATAGTTTTTTTTAAATTTAACTTGCTCAGTTGAACTTGCCAATTGATTTAACAGCATTGCGAGGAAATGAATTAACAGAATTTCGAAATTTTGAAGAGATCGATGTTAAAAAGTCGAAAAGAGGACAGTTTTATTATAGAATTGAAATATACTCGTCATTTTGGGCTCATGTATTGAACACCCGTAAAGCTTGCACATACCTTGAAGTGATTATTTATAGAGCGATATGAATCATTTTACTGCATTCGTCCTAGTTTTTAACTGTTAACCACCCAAATCAGGGAGTAAATTATTATGAAACATTCTGCATATACTGCTACTGAATCCCGTGGAACATACAAAATGTTCAATTCTGAAATTTTATTCAGAATAATTTATTTACATCACCTAATAACCTGGTCACACATTCTTAATTGTTGTTAGGAGTGACTTTTTAAATCTCACTAAAAATCAAAGAAAATGACTCATGACAAAATAAAAATTTGATAGAAAAAACTTCAGATTACTAAAAAATGCTATATTCAGTTATCAGCTCTTATTGTTCACTGTTGCTTACAATCATAAAGAAAAATAAACCATTTCATGTAAACCAAATGCAGGCGCACTGAAAAAGTAAACAATTATTTGCTCAATTGAACTTGCCAAGTGATTTAACAGAATTGCGAGGAAGGATGAAACATGAAGAGATCGATGGTAAAACGCCGAGAATAGGACAACTTTATTATAGAATTGAAATATGCTCGTCATTCTGGACTCACGTATTGAGCACCTGTAAAGTTTGTACATACCTTGAAGTGATATTTGTATAGGTATATGAATCATTTTACTGCATTTGTCATAGTTTTGTAACTGTTAACCTACCCAAATCGCGGAGTAAATTATTATGAAACACTCTGTATATATTGCTACTGAACTCCGTGGAACATACAAAATGTTCAATTCAGAAATTTTAATCGCAACACAGAATAATTTATTTACCGCCACTAATAACCTGGCCGCACCGGTTGCAAGGAGTGACAGAGGAATCTTTTAAATATAACTAAAAATAAAAGAAAATGACTCATGACAAGATGATGACTCACGATTTGATAAAAGAAAACCCTTCCAAATTACTAAAAGACGCTATATTCAGTTATTTTTTATTGTTCACTAGTACGTAAAGAAAAATACACCATTTCATGTAAACCAAATGCAGACGCACCGAAAAAGCAAACAGTTATTTGTTCAGTTGAATGATAAAAAAGTTTAGATTTTTGGTTTTACTATAAATTTGACTCGAGAGTATTTTCATTGACAACAAAGACGATATTCTTTAAGGTAATAAAAAAAAAGCATTCTGATTTTAGTGACATAATTGAAATTCCATCACATCTTTAAATGTTCAATAGTTAAGAATTACTTATTTTTACAAGGAAAGACAACTGCATAGTATTCCTATTGTATTCTGATCGAAAATGGCATTTCGGCGAACTTCAAATTACAATGCACAAAACGAAAAACATTCAAAGCAACTCCAGGAATACTTAAACACATAGTCACATCGATCAGACCTCAGCATATCAATTCAATCAAAAGCCAGTTAATACTTACTACATCCAAGGGCAGGGAGTCGGCCAAAAAACTCTGACTCCTCAGTCGACTTTTTTATACCGACTCCCAACTCTTCATAGTAATTTTATAAACTAAATTTAATGATTTTTCTGGAACTCTTATCAATGAAATAGATTTTGCATTAGCAAAGTATTTTTTACAATTTTAAAAGTGCAATATTTGCACAAAGTTAAAATATATCTTCGTACTCGAAATTTGTTTACAAACTAGCCGAACCCGGCATACGTTGTCCTGCCCCCTCAAAAAAAAAAAAAAAAAAAAAAAAAAAGCAGCAGCATTGTAGAAAATTACATATCGAGCATATATTCTTCATGTTTCAATACATGTGCATACTAATTTTCATGGACATCGAATTATAAGATGAAATCTTATATGCAGCACCATCTGGTGCCAAGTAACAATAAAGTGGATAGCGCGAACCTATTTTCCATAGTCGAATACACATTATTACCAATTTTCAAAAAAATTGGTTGAACGGTATAGAAGTTGATATACTGCAGCCGCATCAGGTAGCGACTTACAACAAAGGGGATAGCATAAAAACATTCTCTATGTTTTGTCAAACACACACAAAAAATTCATCAAAATCGGTCAAGTCGTTTCGGAGGAGTTCAGTGACAAACACACGTACAGAAGAATTAATTATATATATAAAGATCTATCTATATATATATCCTATAAAAATAATCACTAAATTAATAGTAGCAAAGTATAACAGAATAACTGAAGACAAATGGAAATCGTACATTTACGAGGAAAAAAATTGTACGAAGTGTTCATCACGTAAATTCTACATTTGTAATACATTAAATTTTATTTGTTCTTAAAAATTTAATAGCTTCAATAAGATCTTTCATTGTTGATCTAAAATAGCTTTTGATAAGCCTCAGTCCGGAGAAAAGTCTCTTTGCTTTGTTGCTGAAGTAGTAACTGTCTTTGTAGTGGTATGTTGTAAGTTTGTTAGTGGTTTTATTATTGAGGGTTACAATTGAATTGCCTCCTTAACATTTAATTTTAGCATTAATTCTCTAATTTTGAAAAAAAAGTAATTGTTTTTATAAAAGAGTAAGGAGTCGGATTTCTACACCGACTTCAGTGCTCCAAACTAACCCCCCCCATCCCTGGCTGCAATCAATGATCTACTGTATTCTGTAAAACAATATACATATCTATACGCAAATATGTGTCGTCGTTTTTAAATATCAGGCACTTTGACATGAAGTCATTCGTCAGTGGAAGAAAAGATTAGCCAATTCAGCGTTACTCAGAACTTAATTTTTCCCATCATAATTTGGAAAGAACCCCTCCGGCTATGGCATCCTCTCCACCAACTTAATGGCGGCCAAGTGGCTAGCGCTCTGGTCTTTGGTATCCCAGGCTTCAGGTTCGAATCCTGGCGGTGGTATGGATGTTTGTGAGTGGTTCGGAATCCACGTTAAACTGTAGGTCCTGGTCTGTTTAGCCCAAAAGAGTGCATAAGATGACCGTAGAGCGACAAACCAAACCACCAACTTAATGAAAAGGCCTATGTACACATGAAATATTTTTTCATTTTAATATTAAAAGAATATGAGTAATTATAAATTAAATTCAACAAATCTTAAACATAATTATGTACACATAAAGATAATTTTAAAATAATCACACTTAATAACTGAGATGAGTTTTTAATTTTTTTTCTCACAAAACGTGAAGATTGAGGTTATATGCAAAACTCATTTTTTATTGAGCAAAGAGTCTATAACTGCATTTGCTTTTGCCCCATTTAGGTTGAAACTAATTTTTTATCACAAATAAGTTATGAAGATGGTATGATTTTTATTGGTTTGTTAAATATTTCGGGATATTTTGTGTAAATTTTTAACCTAGTCAAAGAACAAATAATCTTTACTTACAGGGTGATTATAATTAAAGTCCCACTTTCAAAATAGTTAAAAAAAAAAAAAAAACTCGTTACAATGAGTTTAAATTTGAATTGAAGGTACTTGAAAATGGTATGGCATAAAAATAAAAAAAAAACGTTTTACGATTTTTTTCCATCTAACTTGATATGACCTTGCCGTGGTGGGTGGGCTTTCGACTAACAGCATCTCAACTGTTGAATGACTTAGAAGTCATTTTTTTTCCGTCAAAAAACCGAAACAATCAAGCACATTGAACACTACAGTTGGTTTAATGTGCAACTCATGCCAAATACGTTGTAATTTCTATTCAAAATATCACTGGTAGCCGAATTCACTTTCTTTATGCAGCTTACAACGATATCTATTAATACACTTTGGAACTTTTTTTGATGCTGTACCGTTTCCACGTTCTCCAAATATTTTTAGTTCAAATTTGAACTCATTGTGACGAGTGGTTCTTTTTTTACAGCATTTTGAAAGTGTGACTTTGTAATCACTCTGTATTTATGATCAATTATTTCTATTTATTTGTTTGCGAAATAATTCAAATAATTTTGAAAAATATAAGGAACACGGTTCAAATGCCGCTTTACACACGGAAGATTTTATTTGTTGAGTTTCCATTTTATTTTTTGAGCTCGCCCAGTTCCCAACGTATTATCCATGATACCGCATATATATTTAATTTACATATCCTTTATACTTATAGAATATAGTTTCAAGCTTTTATTTAAACGAGATGATGAAATATTCAGTCGAATATAATAGTAAAGTAATAGATATACGAAGATTTAGTAATTAATTTAATTTTCTACTATTCATTAAATATATATACACACATAAACACCACTTTTTATTCTCAAAATAGACATATTTATTATTTCTGCAAGTGGGAAAAAGAGAATTTTCGCATATTTGTTAAAAATAGATTAAGCAATGGAAATTTAACTCATTATGTGACCAAAAGCGGAATTGGCGCTAAACAGCCAAATGTGTCACACCGACAAAAAAGAAAAAAAAGAGTAAACCAGAAAAAGTGAATGAAAGCTCTTCTTCCGTTTCGTGCGAGTTGGAGGATGATACGGCAACAGCATTGGTAAATAAAGAAAACAACGTAGTAGGATTTAACAATCTGCAGCTGATTAATCGGATTTCAGCAGTTCGCAAGTACCATATAAAATGATGCAAATTCCAGTAAATATAAATGACTAACATTAAAAAAGTTTAATTTACTTTTAACATCGCTTTCTTATTCTTTAAATTTGATTCATTAAGGCTTTCTGGCATGCCCTTCTTTTCTTAAAATAAAGCAAACCAGATAAAAAAAAAAAAAAAAAAAAAAAAATCAGCTTTTCAATCACTTTTTGACATTTGAATGAAATAGAAAGTTGCAAAGTTTTTATAAAGAGTTTTTTTTTCCAGAGAAAATAAATGAACATTTAAGTATTGTATTTTTTTAATTGTTTAAATTATTTTAAAACATCTTTTCTCAAATAATGTCTTGGAGAAAACCACCATACATTCTGCAACCATACAAGCACTCTTAAAGAAAATAGCCCAACTGATCATTGCTTCTTTTTCTACTCATTAAGTTATTTGGATAATATGAAAAATATTATATTAGTTATGGTAATTAAGATGAAATCTGTAACGCATCTTGCCAATACAATAGTTGAAAATTATACTTGCTGTCCTTAATTTGCACCACATCATAAATTACCTTTTAAATGGCAATGACAATTTCAGTTTATGAAGTTTCTATGTGAAATTAATCATAAAAACCTCATTAATTAATATATATAATCTTAACTTATATGATGCTAAATGTTAATCCAAAGTACATGCAGCACATTAGTTGATGACAAAAATCTTGACAAAGAGAGGTTTTTAATATTAAAGACTTTTAATTAAGACATTTGCATTTTGCAGACTTGATGAGAAACTCAACATAATTACAAAATTATGTTTTAAAACAATGTTACTATTTTTCCTAAGACTCCTTAAAAAAAAAAAAAGATTAAATTTTGAAACTTCATAAATCTTATTATTCATAATAATATTGGATTTCTGTAAATTAAGTCGGAAATTCAGAAATAATGCTTATATTCATATTTTTCTTTATTCTCATCATTCTACAAGAAAATTGCACTACTTGTAAACTTTTCAGAGAAATTCTTTGTCTATAATAAAAGTTACATAATAGTTGAATTTTTTACATCATAATTTTATTATAGTGCCTTTTAGATATACAGTATCTCCTTGTTTATACGGCACATGTTGCAAGAATCAGAATGTGAGATATTATGAGGGGCTACTTTATTTCATACATCTAACTACAAAATACTTAATTTGTTAAAAAAAAAATATCTTACGTACATTTTAAAATCCCTTAATCCAAATAAAATTAAAATAACCCTCAAAGCCATTCTCATTAAAAATATACTAAATCAAGTAGATTGTCTTACTGCTTGAGGGATTAGACAGTAGTTACTCTCTGCAAAATTGTAACAGTCCCCTTACTCCTGTCTTCCCCTTATGTCCTGCTACTGGAAGGTGAGAGCATTAATTTCTTTTATCTTAATAATTTTACTTAAAATACATAGAAAAAATCATATTTCCTTCAATTTAATTCATAACCACAAAAAATTTAATTTTCATGAAAGATTGGCACAATAATTTTTAATATACATGTAGGAAAAGAAGTGTCCATCAAAATTTTCCATTTTCTGCTGGGATCGTTAATAACTGCATTCTAGCAAATAGTTAAAATCAATAATAAAATACCTTACATATATAGAAAAATTTTGCTTAATAACTAAGAATTGTTACATTAAACATACAAAAACTTACTGAAATTTATAATTTAAAAAAATTATATTTAATTTATAACTTATCTATGTAGTTACGAGTCATTATTTTAGATTTAATCACTGAAGAATTTCATCACTTTATCTAAAACCAAATGATTAAAATGAAAAGTAAATGATTTTCTTAAGGCCTTATCAGACAGGCTTGTTTTGATAACTTTCAATGTTCAATGAATCATAGTTGCCACTCAAATAATAAGTCTATTGCTGTGTACTCAAACTTTTATTCTACATAGCTTAATAACTGGAATTCTATTGCCCATTATGTGGAAACTAATGAAGACAGCAGGGTTTGTGGTAACATGACTTTTTTCCCCCATAAAAACACTATTTCAACATAAAAGAAAAAACATGATTATACAAATATTTCTCCCAAGCTTATTTTACGATTAATTAAGAGATTTGACACAATCCAATACAATATTTTTAGCAAAATGACGTTAACAACAATGAATATAAGTGGATCTACAAAAAATTTATGCCTCTTTTACTTTAAAAATAATCTACAAAACTTAAAAGAATATGATGATTTCAATGAAATTTACTCACTAAAAATAAATGTGACACACATATCTATCTGATGAAACAATAAGTTACATAAATAATTTTAAACAAGATTATTATAACAGATTTTCAGACTTGTTAAAAATATAAAATATTTGCTTGCAAATGCCAATAAATTTTAATATCCTAACAACAGAAACAGTAGCAAAATTTAGCAGAAGTACTAACGATACATTAACAAAACGATTCTTCTCATCTTTGTATACAGAAAGCTACATTAAGACACACCTACAAGTAATGTTGCGCATGTGGGAATATTAGATACGTACAAATACTAATGATAGTTTAGCAGATTTTTGTAGAAGCAATATTAATCTTGAGATATTTAAAAAAGTGAAAGAGGATCTTTGATGAACATTTATGGAAATCTTTCAGAATATAAGTGTATGCATTCCTCACATATTCAATAATGAGAAATTGCAATGATCATATTCAATTATCCCATAAATAGCAATAAAAAAGAAATGCTTCTTATTAAAGACTAATTAATGCTTCTTTTGATAAGTAATATTATTTGTGTGGAAATATTCTTTTGGCATGTTTCCAAAATTCAAAGTATTTTCACTGTATCACAGAATATTAAGTATTTTCATATATAGCCAAGAATTCATTTAATTTTTAGTTATCAATAGTGAACACACATTATGCTTTTTGAAGAAATGTTTTAAGAGTAATAAATAATATATTCAAATAAATAATGTAGAAGCTGATTAGGTATCAATGATCAATTAATTTAACTGTTATAACTATGAAAAGCATGAATATTAATATAATTCAAATTGGGTAGACACTTCAAAAAGTGAAAGAGGATCTTGATAAAAAAAAAACTTGAAAAATTTTCAGAATGCAAGTGTATTATTCATTCTGAATATATTTCATATTCATTCTATTCATTATACCCCCTTTTCAGCTGCATTTTTATATTTTATTGTTATGTCAAATCTCCAAAGCATTTTAATGAAGGAAGACTAATTTTTTTTCGCCTGGTGAAGTCAAAAGGCTAGTTGCGTATTTCAATAATAAAAACCAGAATTTTTTAAAGTTGATAAAATATCAAGTAACATTATAGTAATTATAGTTGATTAATCAGAACTTTAAAAAAATTTCCACATGGGATTTTCTAATATATTAAGTGGAGGTTTCTGATTAAAAAAGAAGTTAAATTTAAGACATCCAAAATAAATTTAATTCAATAAATATTTTTATTTTTAATGACTTATATAGTACAAAATTTTCAATTTCTTCTCATTCTTTCATGTTACATATGATATTGATAGCGAAATAATTACCTTGTAGTTTAGAATATTCATTATCAGAATCACTATTACTCTCAGGTGTATCAGGCATAGGTAAAAAATTCACTTGTACTGGTTCACCTATAGGTATATGGAAAGAAATCATATTGCAGAGAGGGTAACATGCAAGAAAAAAAAAAAATACTACATGCATTAAAAAAAATTAATTAACGGGTTTTATGCAACACAAAAAATTAGCATGCAAGCAAAATAAATTATACATATTAAAAAAAAAAAAATGGAACATAGTTTATAAAAGAATGCTAATAAAACAGATGTAATAGTTAAAAATAATAATAAAAAAAAGTATTCTATATAACAAGTGATACAAATACCAATAAATTAAAAATTCTGCTGAATGAGGAATAGCAATTCTAAATATGATAACTACATTTATTGCATATGCATGTATAAAGACAGAAAAAATCATAAGATAATAAATTCGATAGGATACTAAGGGATAACAACATTTCAGAAACTAAAATGGAAATCATAAAAAAACATGAAGCATTCCATGCAAAGGAGATCTATAATGATGATAAATCATTAAAATCCTACCTGTATCAATCAGTATGACTTTTTTTATACAAGTTTAGTAACTAAAAATTACTAATAAATTTTTTTTCAAAGTAATAATAGTTTATTCTTCAAAGTCCATTTGATTAATTATATGCTCCATTACAAGTTGAAGCTAATAAACAAATTTTCTTGCAGCGTTCGGAAGAAAGATGTCATATGAAAAGTTAGCGAATAAAAAGGCTGAATGGAATCAAGAGTAAAACACAGGGTAGTTAGGATTAAGATATCCTATTCAGAGGACAGACAGAAAATCAACAGTCATAATAACACCCAATATGTGGGTTGTACATTTTAGAACACAGGCACAAAATTATAAAAACAAAAAGTTAGGAGAACAGATGGCATTGCAAATCATCTCTAAGAAAATACAATTCAACAACGTGTTTCTTTATGAGCATTAATTACAAACTGTAACTAGTATAAGTGTGTGATAGATATTAAAAACAATAATAAACACTTACGTGTCACTTTAATAAATGCATCTAATTCGATGCAGAAGTGTACTAGAAAGCTTTACAGACATTGGCAGGGTTCAATGTGTCCACTGTTTTGAAGAAGCAACAACTGATACTGTATAACAGTGTTTTATGAAAGCTATAACATAACTGATGCATTGAGTTGTTGCATGTGTGCAAGAGTATGAATATTTTTCCAGGACATCTTGCTTTTCAGGTCAAAGTAGAAAGTCAAAGTTCTGATCTCACGAATTAAGTGAGCATAAAAATAATAATGTGCTACAAATTACTAATTTTTTCTTGTAAAATGATGTCTAAACAATTATTGAATAGTGCAACAAATGTAATGACATGTTCAATCTAATTACAACATGGTACAGGTAAGACATTCTTATTGTGCCAGCTGAAGAATAACATAATTCTGCAGCCTATCCTTGTAGCTTTGTGCAGAGAATTTTTTTTTTTTTTTTTTTTTTTTTTTAAATTAACAAATGAGAAATGTTGCTGATTGTATGAAAACATATTTTTCGAAACTGATGGGGATTTTTCGTTGCCCAGACATGACTGTTTTAGGGTTTACTACTACACAGAGAAAAACCTGGCTTGATCATTAAAGATGTCCCAGGGACAATTTAGCTCTACCTGCATGTGTGAAAGGAAATGTTACAGAAAATGTTTCACTGATATTTGTAAAAGAACTTCGTAACATTTAAAAACAATAGATCATATACAAAAACTTTCTGAAAACAATCCCATGCTGTTGTGTAGGGCAAATTCAACTGTCTTGATAGTTTGAACACTTATTCTTATCTTATTCTGTCTGGTCTGCTTAACAGTAATTGTTGCAACCTCTTGAGCCACTTGGGTAATCACAGATTTTGTCCTCATCCTGGTTTATTGAAAAATTTCGAGTCTTTTCAAAATATTCAACTATTCTCTGGTTACCACAAGTTGTCAAACAATGCAATATGCAACAATTTCAAACTTCTATACTCTTGAAGAATGTCAGCAGCATTTTAATAATTTTTGTAAAACAGCTTTAATAAAAAACATGGTCAAGCAATAAAACCCCCAGAACAAACATTGAATCTTTTAAGAAACTTTGAATTTGCTTTTATAGCAAATTATTTAAACTCAGTTTTCATAAAGTAATGTCTTCTTTTACTGATGTAGCAAAATGCTTATAGAGTTTCATATTCAAGGTTTATAACAGTTTATGGTCATGACTATGAAGTCAACAATTGTCATGACAATGAAGCTATTTCATTAAATTATGTTTTTGCTATGGATGGTATGCAGTACATTCTATCCCTACTGGTCAAGTATGGACCTTCTTTTATTTTTTTTTTGTTTCATCCTCCTACTCTAGATTTGAAATACATATTATATAAATATGGAGTTCTAATGATTACTGGTGTTTTACCTTGAACAATCTACTTTAATTCTTATCATTCAGTATTATTAATAATTTAAGTAATTTTCAAAATAAAATTAAGTGAAAAACATTTAATTTCTTCAATTTTTAATAGTATTATGATATATTTTGTATAAGGTTATAATTCTTTTATAAAGACTATAAAAAGCTGAGCTTATAAAGAGGGACCTTTTTTTATAAGCTATTTGTCTGAGCAAAAACAATGCTTTTAAAAAGGCCTATATATATTTTTTATAGTTATACTAATTTTAGATTAATAAAGTTCAACAATGATTTTTATGCATACACAATTTTTTTTTTAATTTCAAGCAATGACAACCAGAATTGTATTTTATCAAAACAGATCAATATGCATTAGTTAAGAAGACCCTTTTCTAACTAAAATCCATAAGGGGAATTTAAATATTTTCAGTCTAATATTTGTATAATTACATGGTCTGATATAGAGATACCTTACTTAGAAGTTTGAAATATAATTTCTGATTTTTAAGGAAATATCTCTTTGATGTACACAGCGATTCCAGGTGATTTCCCTGACTGCAAGTGATAATTCACTGTCAAAAATTATCAGGAAGAGGAAATTTGAACATTATACAGGAGAAAGATCAAAATTTTGTTTACTATTTCATAACTGTTCAACGTGCCTATTCTTGGTCATACGGATAACAATCAAGCTGCAGTCCACTTCGAGTCAGACAATGTAATTGCATGTTCATGGTTACAGATGCAAGTACATTCTCTACGCATAACTTCAATTTTGTACCTTATTGTAAGCACAGGAGGTATAACAACAAAGGTTTGGGTTCATTCCCAACAAATAAATAGCAAAGAGTAATGCCATGGTAAATGAACTACTGCTTGGATGTCTTTCATGTGATCAATGGGAGTCATATAGAATTGTTATGCAATATACAAACAACAGTTGCATTTTCCTTCTGTATTACATATAAGAATTTTTCTTCTTACAGTACTTCAATTATAATCAGGAAATAATTTTGGATCACTTTGTGTGTGTGTGTATACATGTAAGAAAAAACACCAATACAAAGAGCAAATATTCATCAACCCTCCAAAATTTTCTGCAAGTTATTTAGAACAATCATATTATTGTTTTAAGAAATATAGAAATATTTTAATTAACTAAAAGAATAGAACCTCGATAATACTTGAAGAAAAATGGAATATTTTAAAAATTAAGTGTAACATTTATTAATTTCTACTTCTTATACATAATAAATGTGCATAATTAATACATTTTTATAGAATTAACATTAGTAATTGTAACATGATAGTACAAACAACAATATCTCCATTTATATTAATATAAATCCTTTATAAGGGACTGGAATTCATTTCACAAAAATGATTTATTTACTTATTATATACTTCAATTCAAAATAATTTTGGGTCATTTAAAAAAAATCACGAAAAAACTTAATTTGAAATACAAGTTGTAACTCATAAATTTTAATATCCTACAAGAAAAGGAGTTGTATCATATTTCATATAAGTAGAATTAAATAATTAATAAACAATATTAATGGTTATTTCAATTTATTTATTATTCTCGTTAAAACTATGTAGTCAAACCAATAATGACCATTTAACATAATAATCATAGAATGTTTCAGTTATTTTTAAAAATATGTTTACTAACTTCAAGCTTAATTATACTTTTAAAAATCACGGATAATAAGATATTGAAAATTAATATATATTTCATACATAATTTAAAAGTATCAAATTTAATAATATTAAAAAAATTATATACAATGTAAAAAATTTAACATTATCCAGGAGTTTAATCAAAATATAAGAAACATATCACTACAAAATAAAGATAAATATACCTAGAACTTTTTAGCAGGGGTACAATATTAAAAAATTACTTTCATTTACTTATTACTCAATTTATTTCATTTAATTACATTTATTACCCAGAATAAATAATTAAGAAAGACAATAATTTGATGCAGTTATATTACTTACCGTGCACAGCATGAGTTTGTTCAAAATGACTCTCCATATTTTCTCCACCAGCAGTTATGTCGATCATTTCTTCGTCACTACTTCCAGAAAGAGAGAATTTTTTATACGCAGTATCACTATTGTCTTTTTTGTCAGTCAAAACTGAAGTATCACCACTGTTTATTGAATAAAATGTACCCTGATTTGCATTTTGTACAGAATGACGACCATTTTTTGTCCATCTGACTAATAAATCTCTCTCCATAATCTAAGTGGCAGATGCTGAAAAAACAACAGCTTAGTTTTAAATAAGTAATAAAAAATATAGTTAATTGTTATTAATAAATATAGTATCCCATTAATTTTATAGTTTTAATAATGTTGTTAATTAAACAGGGACTCTTAAACCGCTTTTAAGAAATTTGGGTTTCAAAACTTGATGTTACACCATTCTTAAAAGTTGCTTAAAAATATTTATACCTTAACAGTGCAAAAATAAGCCCCAGGAATTTATCCAGGAAGAAAGTAATAACTAGTACTGTAATTTACTGCCTATAATCCACAGGTGAAATTTTCGACTCAAACAAGAGATCTTGTATAATCCACAACTATTTTTTAACATATCAACCACCAATCTAGGGAATTAAAGCTTTAAAAAAAACTTTTAAAAACAGCTTTTTGATGCCATAATTATATGCGAAAAGAACTAAACTTTCTAATTAAGGAGAAAACAAAAGAGACAATGTTTTTATGAAGGTTAGTAATCTCCATATTCGCTAGAGATTAAAACCTTGATCAGTATTACAGTTGTTTTTTTATTTTACTTTATATAAAGTGCTTTTAATTCTAATCTACAACTTCATTCCAAGTCCCTTTATCCATACTTTTTGTCCTACATTAAACTGTAGCAATATCTGCCATAAGAACTATAGCAATATCTGCCATAAGAACTATAGCAGCCCTATAAAATTTAGCCTTGGTAAAGTTATCAAAATTAAAAGTCATAAAATCAAGTGTAGTGCATGTTGTCAAATGTAAAAAGTCCATGGCTTCACCTGATGAGCACAGAGATAATTAGTAACTATACCAATGCAGTACAAGTGTTTATTAAGAAACTCATGTCCTGTTGAGAGTCTGAAATTTGCTGTAAAAACTGCATGGGACAAGTAAATTGAGATGGGAGATGAAAGAAGTATATTCCATGTTTTATCAGTTGAAATAAGTTTTTAAGTTTGGTTTAAAGGTCTGTCTATTTTCTTCTTTATTTCAGAGCTAAATTGATGAAAGGATAAAATAAATTGTGGCTATGGTAATTTACAACCATTTTTGGCCAAGAGATCAGCCTTTTCATTTCCAGCCCCCCCCCTTTTCCTGCCACTTTTATCCATACTGATGTATAACGCACATCACATTTTGTCTAATTTTATAAAAGTCTAGTTTTCTTCCATTATCCTGAACTGTAAAGTTTCTTTATGTATAGAAGTTCATTTTCCTATCATGCACAGTTTTATCAACGCTTCCTAGAAAGAAACATTTTTTGGGACATCTATGCAGAATAAATTTTTATGAAACTTCTGGAAAAAAAATTGATTCCAATTTCTCATAGATTGCATGCAGCAATCTAAAAACAGCACCCTGAAATTTTAAAGTTTTTTTGAATTAATCTGTGAATTAAAGGCAGGAAATTAGAACATTTAGAAATTCTTAACTGAAACTTGTGCTTATTAAAATATTTCTGCATATTTTTATTTTATGTAGAATTAAACAGTAAGCATTGATTACATTGTTTCATATTGCTGCTAATTATTAGTTTTTTTACAGTCTAAATATTTATTTAAGATACTTTTCAGAAATACACTACAGAAGGGTAAATAACATATTTGCTTCTCTAATCTTATTAAAATTATTCTTCTAAATTTTATACACCAAAAAATAAATGTCTGTTTCATTCGTTTATTTAATTAATGATGTAGTTCTCACTGCCAGTTTCTAAGTATACCCAAATACTTAAGTTGAAAATCAAATAATTCCTTACCAAATAATAATAATATCAATAATTATTAAATAAAAGCTCTGTAATTGCCCACCAATAATTCACAAGAATTTTCAGTTCAAGAAATAAAAAAATCTTGTATAATTTGCAGGACAATTTGTACCCGTTCTTTGACATATATACCAATAAGTTCTGTTTTAATACCTATGATAAAAAAACTAACAAAATATTTCCAATTTTGAAAAGCATTTTTGATGCCACAATTCTATTAAAAAATTATGTCATCAACTTAAGACATTTAGAAAAAAACATGAATTCGAATTATGGGAAAAACAAATTTTTTCTTCCCTAATGATTTGTTAACTTTATATTTACTAGAGTCTTGATGAGCATCACAGTGAATTATTAATTTGGTCTTATGTAAAGAATTTTTAATTCTTAAGAATAATTCTTATAGAATAAAAAAAAACTCCACAACTTTTTCAACTATCAACACACTATGTATTATACACATCATATTTTTTCTACTTTTGTCCATCGTCTGCAACAATTATGTTCCTTAATAATTAACAGATTTATTTTTCATTCGCATGTAGTTTTATCAATTTTTCTTTTTTTTAGTAAACATCAAAACTTTCTTTAAAAAATCCACAGATTATAGGCAGGAAATTAAGGTCGTTAATGTATTGTATGTGTTGGTAATAGCAAGCATTAGTTTAAAAGAAGAGTAATAGTTCTTGCTAGTAAGTTAGCTAAAAAACCTATTCTACATTAAAAGATAAAAAAAAAAAAAGTTTATTTCATCAGTAAGTTAGACTTTAAACATTATAATTAAGTAACTTTTCTTGTTAAAATAGTTTATTTTATAAAACAAATAAATATTTCTAAATACCTTACAACAAAATGTTCAGTGGCACATGTAGCAAATTAAAATTAATCAGACTTTTAAAATTAATTTCAATATGGAGATATTCAGTAATAATTTCTAAATGTTTTTAACAATATTTTAAGAGATTTTAAATATAAAACTGCTTATCAGTAAATTGATAGACATTAAAAAAAAAAAGTAAAATAGAAATAGAAATACATATTTTATTTTATTTCTAAGAAAACATTCTAAATGATTTTAACAACATAATATTTGTGCATTTTTATGTTGTTTTATATTAACATTTTAATCTATAAACAAATAAATTCTACAGAATTTTTGAAATTTTTCCCATGAAAAAATGTTTAAATATTTTTCTATAAGTCATTAAAATCATACTTAAAGAGAAGAAATTTTTTTAAAACAATTAAAAAGTAGAACATATGATTATTTCTTTAAACACTAATATATTATTATTTAAAAATATAATATTTTGTGATGTTTTCATCATAAATTAAAACTATATAATGTGAGTTCTCAAGTTGAGCTTGAACTTAAATATTTTTAGTAGTTTAGTTTTCTCTTTTTCTTTTCCTTTTTTTAAGTTTAAAGTATTGCCAGTTTTTGTTCATATTTTTATCATGATTGCACAATTTTCATCAGTTACTATTATTTTAGAATAACTAGAAAGAAAAACTTGATTTGCTTTATAAATAAATATTCCATGACTAAAAGCTGAAATTACTGTCAGCATCTTATATGAAAATAATTATATGACTTTCTTTAATATATTTTTTTCAAACAATTTAAATCATACTTATATTTAAAAACAAAACAAATTTCTCTATTTTATATCATGCATTATATTAAAAATAAATGCAGATAAAAAATAAAAATATGTGTAAAAAATGAAATGTGTATTTTTTTTTAGCTATGTGGTTGCGAAAAGCATATAAGAGGAAATGTATACACCATGATTAATTTAAATAAGTATAAATTCATCAATATAAATAATATTTTTACCACCCTAATTAAAAAAATTATAAATTCTTAAAATGATAATCATTTGCAAGCTAAAATGCAAATACTGAGAGACAGAAGAAAAAGACAAAAAAAAAAAAAAAAACTTGTTTCTTAACAAAGTCATTGAGAAATGTAAGAAAACACTGTTCTTTTATAAAAATATTTTTTAAAGTAAAATGATTCATAATAATAAATCAAGTAAGTTCAGTAGTTTGATTGAAAAATAAAATTGAAATATTTTTGATTAAGAACTAGTTATTTACTTATTATTTGTTGGGAAATAGGTATGTGATAGTCAAAATTGGTGGGTATATACATTAATTTCACAAACATGTCTACAGTTGATAGTTACAAATAAAGAAGTGTCTCGGTATGCATATGTACAAAATTTTTATATTATCAAATTTCATCCAACCATAAAAAGTTACAAATGAAGAAAAAACGAAAACTGAAAACAGTTGACGAACAAATTTTGAAACAAAAACTTATTCAATTAGAAAAAAATGTTTACATTTAACTCGGAGTGTTTAAATTTATTGGGGTATTATCAAAATTAATTTATCAGGTTGCGCAAATTATTTTAAGAAAAAAAGAGTTAAAAGACAATTTCATTTCTAAACAAAAATTTTTATTTCGTCAAAAAAATTAAATTACTTTCAATTAACAATTTAAAAAAAAATTAATGATATAATTTTCATTACATATGTTGCAATTGTAAGAAAAACCACAATTGTGTCTATTACTCAGTTTAACTCGATTATTCCAGCTAAATTCATAGTATATATATATATATTATTAATGATTAAAAGACAATGGTTTAAAAGATTTGAATGATTAAAATGCGTTCAATTTCATAATTTAACACCATAATTTCCGATAAGACAACTTACCATTTTCGGTCACAAACTTATTAGAGAAGAAATATTTTTAACATGAATTGCAATTCTAGATAATTTTCACAAGTAAAATTTTAACGAGAACGAATAATATAAATAAATACAAAATTTCTCTTCACCAGCCGTCAATAAATGCGAAAGGAGATTCCGTCATAACATAATCGATGAAATGAAAGAAACGATGAAAACACTTGCATGTCAGTTTTCGTTTCGATTTAGGGAGTGGATAATTTTCCTTAGGGCAGCTCTAGAGCGACTTTGTAAAGCAAATAAAGACACACTTCTACAATAAAACAAAATTATTGGGAATGACCGATCATTTCTATTTATTGTAAAATTAAGAAGCATTAAATAAATTGAATGTTTAGATTTCGTCAATTACATTTCTAAACTCACCAAATTCAATAATTAATTTAGAATTTCAGAAGTGGTATCGTGATCGTGTATCCTTACTAGAGACCGTAGTTTTATTTATCAGAAATTAAGAATTTAGACGGACGAGAAAAGTAAACAGAACGCGGGTTAGAATTGATAGAAAAATGTTTACTTTTTAAAGAATAAAATTAAGAGTCAAACATATTTTTTCAAAATTAAAATTCTTAAATATATGTTAGTAAAGATTGTTAGAAAAATTAATTTCGTCAGCTGATTTCACAAATAGGCTACTGACTCCGAATTTACGCAAATATCGGAATGTTAGCTGATGAATTCGTAAAGACTTTTCAATGATGTTTTAAAAATTATTATACAAGTTTCACTGGAAAGAAGAATTTTGTGTTTAATTGTAAGTAAAATCGATAAAATTTAAAGTAAAATAAAAAAGATTATATATTAAAAATATATTGCGTGGTAAGTTTTATTTATTTCACTATATTTATATATGAGGTTTAAAAAAATATTAATGCAATATATTACTGTTTTCGTGCTTCATTTTTGTTCTGAAGTTAATGAAATTTCAATATATAAAATATCCTGTCATCGTAACAACGAAAGTAAAGAAAAAGGGGAAACAAAACCTGTATTTTCCTATAAAATTTTTTAAAATTAGCTGATTCATAAAGTTTATATGATACAAAAGTTCTTTTTAACTTTCTTTTATTTTATTAAAATCAAATTATCAGAATTTTATATAAAATCGTACGTTTTATTAGGTAATTTATTTATGAATTTTCTCTATATTAAATAATTCAATTTTTTTTTTCTTTTATTTTCCAATTTGCCTGATCATTTATATTTTATATTACTGTTGAATAATGTTTAGATAAGTTTTAAATAGTTATTTTAACAAAAAATATTTAGTTTTGGTTTAAAAAGTTTTCTGTTTTTTAAAATCATGTATTTACCTAAAGCTAATTAAACAAATTTAATTTTTTTTTATGAACAATATGGTATTTTCAGTGTACTAAAAATAATTATTAGCTGGCTAAAAATTTGTTTATTAAAAAGGGTAACTTAATTCCACAAACTTATTGTGGTAAAAATTTATTCAATTCATTCTACTGTCCTAACATATGCATTTGTTTGTGTGATAAAAAATTATTATAAATTTTAAATTTTCATTATTTATAAGTAGTAGTACATAAGGGTATGAAAATACGTTTCTTTTATTGGTTTAAGAAGTTTTAACCTGGTCAAGAGCAGAATTAGCAGAGCTCTAAATATATCATATTTTTCTGTTTAAAATGCTTAAGTTAATCAAAATTAAGATGAAAATGGAATTCAAATTATTAATGTTGTTTTAATAATTTAAAATCATTTAGTTAATAAATTTTACCATATATATGAAATTTCTTTGACCTGTCATAAGTCAAATATTTATTCCTGTACTATTAAATGCCATCTTAAAAACTGCTAGAAAAATAATTATTTTACCATCCTGAATATGTGGCTTATAATACATCAAAGAAATTTTATCCATTTTTTAAAATTTATTAAGTAAATCTCTTTTGAATTATGTTTAAATAATTGATGCTTGTTTGTGTTCACTTTTTTCATTTTGATTTCCACTAATTCTTATGTTATTAATGGGAAATTGTCATACTTAAATCTATAATGTAATTATGTTACCCATGTAATTATTGATCCGTCCAGTTCTTTGTTGTGTACTGAAAGAAGAAACTTCTGTAAGGGAAGAGAGGAGCATATTGAAACTTGAGTAATAGTTTCTCAAATATTGTAAAATAAGAGCTATAAAAAAATCACATGAGATGAACCATATAGGACATGTTTGTACCTGTGATTTAATTTATTGCTGCTTATGTGCAAAATATTTTTCTTCGCTATATTAATGTACATATTTTATTTAATACAGGAAAAATAATTAATTATAGAAAAATAAATGTATTCGTGAACTATTAATCCTTCTATTCCAATCTAAATCATAGCTCCATGTGTTCTAAAATATGATCATAAGCATTTATTGAGAAAATCACCTAGTGAAGTATATTAAGGCACATTGGAAAATGTTGGTACAATCCAGTGTACACCATGCTCTTCTAATAAAAGTATAATTGATAATTTAAAGCTATATTTTTGTGTATACATTAATAATCAATTAAGGTAATGGGTTTGCAAGAAGTATGAACTGTAGTGTGGATACCGATATTAAATTTGAGTTGTATAATGACATTGACATGTATCAAAAACTGATGATTTTAGACCAATGAATGGATAAAGTGCAATATGATGATTTCATGCTAATTAAGTTTTTTTACAGAAAATCTGCTGTACCGCAACATTTACATTATATTAGTTTGATTGAAAAACTAGAGAAAATGGAGATAGTGTTCTTAAAGAAAAAAACATAACATGAAACTTTATTTTCCCAGAAATGGTAGATAACTGTACAATTGTAGGAAAAGAAATGCTCAACTGTCAAGGCTATCATAAGCAACATAAAATGTTTACATCTACATGTTTAATTATGATAGTTGTTAAATATAACTGCAATTGCACTGGGATCAATTATTTTAATAACCATATCATTATTGAATTATTTTGCAAAAATACATCATTTTATTAATCAATTTTGTTGTCTTTCTACTTTTATTTTTTAAAGTTAAATATTCATGATGATAAATAAAATATAAAAAAAAATGTTCATCGAAATGCGCCCCTGACTTAGTGCTTCTAAAATATTAGAAGGATGACCAATAACATAACCTTCAAATTAAAATAATTTTGAAAGCAATAAAAATTTAAGAACATTAAATATGAATATTTGTACAATTAATTCAACATAATTAAAAAGTTTTATTTCTTTTAAAATTTATAAAAATATATTAGTTATAAGAGATTTATTTCATCAGTGTCATGTGTCTAAAAATTAAGGTAATCTATATATTTTATCTTTAAAAGAATTTTTTTATCAATGAAGATAATTTGTTAGTGTTCCTGCAAAAATATATTTTTCATTGATTGTAAATTTTTCCAAGATCTTTAGATACTGTGTTTTTTTCATTAATTCTTTACATATTTTTTATTTTGTAATATCTTTTCTTTTCTCTCCGTAAAATCAACTATAATTTACTTCTTAAACGACAAAGGTAACAGTTCTTTATGATTTATTTGTTGAACTGAATATCAACTGAGAAACTAGGAACTTGAACTAAGAAATTACAAACTTAATGAGATCTTCTCAGTTAGCATTCAAAATGATTAAAAAGCTTGTTACAACATATATTACTTAAAAAATTTTGAGTTGGTTGTTCTCTTTTCACTATTTTATCTTTTCATATAAAAAAAAATGAAACTCATTTCTTTGAAGTAGTCTTTCAGTAATATATCTCTTACCTTGAGAATAGTATTATAGATTATAGGTCTTGTTTAGTTTTTGGCGGATATTAAACCATGCATTTCATATTTATTATGTATATTGCAGGTTTTTCTTGCATTATTTCTGCTATATTTCTGGTAATAATTCCTTATATGTTCATGTTTTTTTTTTTTTTTTTTTTTATCATCTCTATTTTCCATTAGTATGTTTTTTAAATGTCTTGATTTTATAGTTGATTTTTTTTAATTAAGTGCCTTGTGAATTTTTTTCTTTTAGAATTTTATTTATTACTACAATTTCCTGCCTATGATCCACTGTATTATCCACACACCTAATTTCCAGACTGAAAAAATAAGACTTTGTATAATCTGCGGGCAATTCATGCCTGTTCTTTAATGTACTATATACCTGCCAAGTTCTGTTTTTATATCCATGGCATGCAATTAATTAAATGAGTCAGTTTAAAAAATATGTTATAAATTTGAGACAACAAGTATCAGAAAGAAGTTCACTATTAAAATTATGTTCATAACAAAAGAGATATTTCCAGACGATGTATAATGGTCACGTTTGCTAGAGAGATGAAATTCTTCAGCAGTATCGCAGTTAATTTGGCCTTCTGTAAAACATTTAAAAATTTTATTTTTAATTTGATTCTAGGCCTTTTTCAATCACTAGCACTCACCAATGTACGATGCTTATCATATTTTGTCTTAATTTTGTTTGTTCCTCTGGACATTCTATCATCCTCAACTGCTGCGTTTCTTTCTTTATGCTTAGAAAATAGTTTATTTTTTCTCGCTCAAAGGTTAGGCGATTTTTGTTTTCCAAAAGCATTTTTAAGTGCTGATTTAGAATTAATTTTTATGAAACTTCCAGGGAAAAAAAAAGTAAAGGCCCATAAATTATGTTTAGCAGTCTATAATACACATCCCTTTTTTTTAATTATAAATTAAGGATTGTATATAGGAAATTATGGTATTTAATTAAATATAATTGATCAGGGAATATGCATTATTTGTTCCTTGTTCATTACATTAGAGTTTTTATTTTGAATATCACTTTTTTAACTAAAAATAAAAAAAATCAAAGAGCAGAAACAATTTTCACACTCTTTATCAAATTAAATGTTAGTAAAATTAATTAACCATTCTTATTCTTACATATAAATTACTGAAGCTATAATGATATTCTGATATTTTACCTAACCATTGATACCATTAACCTAAACCACTTTTTTACCTGTCGGAATAGCACCAAATCATCATTCTCAGAATTTTCATGCGAGACAAAGGTTGACATTGACAAATTAAAGGAATATATATATATATTCTTGAAAGTTATAAAATTGCAATGATTAAAAATTATAGATTAAAATCAGAATAACATATAATGAAATCAAATAGAAATTAATTTTTAAAATATCTTAATAATAAGAACCAAGATTATAATAATGACAAATAGATATAAGAGTAAAAAGAACATTGAATATGAAACAGAAATAAAATTACAATATTGTTATACAATAAGAATAAAAAACATAGTAATAATTGATACAATACAAGTTTTAAATAAAATTCAATAATATGTAAATAAAATGTAAAAAATAATAAATATCAGCCATGAAATTAAATGTATCCTTCAGAACTATGAAAAATAACTCCATTTTTGTGTATAAATTATGTCACATGAATTTAATCAAATAGTAAAAAAATAGTACCAACAAGTGATTCTCCATGCAGATTTACTCTATTTATCCACATTTATGACATGCTGTTTCTAGGATTACAAAATTATACTTTTGATCAGTCTTAAAATGTTTCTGGCCAGCATCTCTCAACTTATAAGTTTTCTGTAATTATCGCCATAAGTATTCCAGTTGAAAGATTGAGATAGTCATCAGAAGGCTCTCTTTGATTTTCCAGTATAACCTCCCAAATTCTACTGTGCGGAAGTATTTTGGCCAGAATTTCTCTCTCTTGTGAAAGGATTTTCAACTGGAGCAATCTTATTTCTTCTTCAGATTTTGTAGCCTAATGGCCAATTGGTTAGCGCTCTGGCTGTTGGTACCACAGGCTTCAGGTTCGAATCCTGGCAGTGGCATGGATGTTTGTTAGTGGTTTGGAATCTACATTAAACTGTAGGTCCTGGTCTAATTAGCCCAAAATGTGCAAACAATTACTGTAGAGCAACAAATCAAACCAAATATTCAGATTCTAATTTTCAGCCTAAGAAAAAAACATGAGCACATAGCTCTCACATTTAATTAAATTTGTTTATCAAGAAAGGTACAAAAAATTAGTGAAACTACTAAATAGAAATGAGAAAAATGCGTGACATGTTTTATTTTTAACAGCAAGCTATTTTTCATGCTTGAAAACCTTAGCCAACATTTCAATTTTTTGAAAAATGGGTTTAAATTATAGGAAAAGTACCCTATTCTGAAGATTAGGAATATGCCTCTAAAGAACATTTTAAAGGAAATCTTATTTTTTATTAAAAAAAAACTTAGTAATTAGTACAAAAATCACAAATATTTACATTTATAATTAAAGTTAGTAATTAGTATACTCATAAATGAAAAATATTACGTAATATGTATGTAAATATTATCAGAGTTATATTCTATATAAAAAAATTTTTTCTTTTAACTTTTTCTCTCTGAAATTACTTTTTATGTAGTTAAAAATCTTTTATCAATGTCACAGAGTTTATGATCTACCATAGCCTGTCTGGTTTCTAAACTGAAGAGTAGCCACCTCTATTGGAGCCTAAACTGCAATAAATAAATACTATTGAATTATTTAATCAATTAAAACAGTTATGGCAGAATCTGTTCATAGATGACAACAGCAGTTTAATTGATTTTTTTATTCTATGATTGATATTTTTCTGTAACTGCTTACCTACTATTGGCAAATGATCTGTATCGAATAAAATAGTTCTTAGATATTAATAATATCTAAACTATTTATCATAGTAACTTTATTTAATTTAATCTGAACATTGAGTCTTTGACATGATCTATTAAAAATGAAATATCTTTTAGTTAATTAATTTTCAAACTTCTTCACTGAATTGATTTATAATTTAGAGATGATTATGCTCTGAAAATCTGAGTTTACCCATATCAAAAATGGGACATTACCTGTAAAGATAACTTCTTGTTAACATTCTGAAAATTTCATGTTATTTACTCTGAAAATCTTTATTTTTCCATCTCTGAAATGAATATAGTATTTTTGATGTGTCTCATTTAAAAGCCAGTGTGATTTAAAAAGTATTTATAATTCTGTACATATTTATATTTTATATACATAATTGAAAGGCATTTATTAAACAGAAGTTATAGGTTTCAACATGAAACCTTTGATAAATTTTTTATTTGAGTTTTATTGGAAAAACATGTAATGTTTTTTTTTTTTTTTTTTTTTTCATGTACAGATTCAGAAAATTTGATATTTAGTTGAGAAAATTTCAGTTGTACCTTATGATCATCCCTGTTTATAATTGTATTTTATCAGGAAAATAATTTTTTTGTTACATACACTGGTGGAAAATTAAATCCTGACATCAAAAAGAAATTAGTTTAGAGAAATGAAATTTAAGCAAAGCATCTGTTTAGATAACTTATTTATTTGATTATTGTTTCAAGGTCACAGGGTAAAATAGGCATAAGAAAAGCCATTTCAAATGTGAATTGTTGGTGCATTAATAACAGCTGTAGTTTCTACAATTTTAAATGCAAGCATGCATTCTGTCTTACAAACATCGTATGCCATTTTGTGGGATGGAGTGACATGCTGTTCATATGTGCTCAATAATAGAAAGACTTGATCTTGCAGGCCAATTCAATATGTACTCTGTAGAGCATGTTGAGTGACAGCAATGGAAATTATCCTATTGGAAAATGCCTCCTGGTGATCAAAAATGGCAGCACAATGATTCAATCACTAATTTGACATGCTGTTTGCTGTCAGGGTGTGTGGGATAACAATGAAAATGCTCTTGCTGTCATAGGAAATTGCTACCCAGACAATAACTCCTGTTGTTAGTCCTGTGTGTCTATGATTCAGACATTGGACCCGCCTTTTTCTAATCAATATATGTCCATCACTGGCATCAAGATAGAAATTATTCTCTGAGAACACAAGAGATCTTCCTTCCATCCTCCAATGAGTTCTAGCTTGACACCATTGAAGTTGTAGATGGCAACAATTTGGACTCAGTTGTATGATCGGTACCAAGCATCTGTCTTGGAGCTATCCCTCTAGTAGTCGATTTATTATCGTTCATTGTGCCAATAGGAACTGAAATTTCTACTGCAGATGTAACATGATGTACTACAGCCAACCGGCTAATGTGGTAGTAATCCTTCTCAGTAGGGGCCTGACAATGGTCTTATTGAGACAGTACCCGCTCATGACCACTGCTGCCAATAATCATGCACAGTGGATACATTCCTCTGGAGTCTTTCTGCAATGTTGCTAAAAGAAAACTCACCTGCTCATATCCATATTACATGGCTTTGTTCAAACTCAGTAAACTGGTGATCTGCCTTGACTCCTTAAAGACATTCTTGATCCATATATAGCTGAGAACACCTAATCTATAAGATAAATAATGCTCTCAAAGTTTACATCTCATATTTCAAGCAAATATGATTTTCATATTCATAGTGAGGCTAATAGTGCAGCTTTTATTTGTCTAGCTCGAAATTTGAATTGATGTAACCTTTCAGATGAGCAAACATGCTCCCAACATTTTATTTATGTAGTGCATATCCTTTTGGTGTTGGGATTTGTTTTCCATCAATGTATGCTATTATGTATCTCATAAGTTTGTGTTTAGTTTTAGCTTATTGTGCTTATATGTATATATAGGTACTGGAATATAGAATGTTGTATAATTATTGATTGAGGAAACTTTCATTTCTTATAGTATTTATTATTATTATTTCTGTTATTAATATAAAATCTCTTCTTCTAGATGGTTGTTTCATCACTAATATGCAACACATTTTTCTGAATAATAGCTATGGATTACAATAATATTGTGAAACTTTACTGTGCTCGGCAAATGCATGTATGTAATTTTCACTCTTTTTGGAAGAAAGTTTAACATTTAAAAAAAATAAATAAATAAATAAAAATAACATGAATATTTTTTTTTTTTCAGGATGGTTACAGAATACCATTTCAGCAGAGGATGCATGTTACACGAAATTTAATAAGTCGTTTAGGATTAGAAGCTGAACTAGATGTAAGTTGCTATCCATTAGAAAAATACCAAAAATGTTTTATCACTTTAGTTTTGTAATGAGAAACATATTTAGGGTAAAATGCAGTGAATTGTGGTTGCATTGTTTCTTTCTTAAAATTTTGTTTTTTTAATTTAAAAAAAAAAAAGAAAAGAATTCATAAGTTTCATATTAAATATTTTTTTCTTGATGCTTTTAGAATTTGTGGCCTGATTAAATGTTTGTGATTATATGTATATATATTTCATTTAATAATTGACTTATTTAATAAGTAGCAGTAAGCCAAAGCCAATAGCATTTATAATTGTTGCATACAATTGCTATGTATTTTATTATGTGGCAGGCATCAGACTTACCAATTGAGTTCCATTGTGGCTTTTAAGAACTGCTAAACCTCCACATCTTAAATTAGTTAAAAATTAGAACAAAAATGAGGTTGCTCGAATTAAAGAAATAAGAATATAAAAGAAATTTAGAAAATCATCTCCTGCTATGAGATCATCATATTTATATCTCACTCATTTTTATTATCATTTTTATATATCCACTATACAATGTACGAAAAAAAAAAAAAAATAGAGAGCTACACATAAAAAGTTATACAGGTAATTACATCAACATAGTCATTCAGGTAAAAGAACAAAATAAATAAGCATACAAAAAAACATTACACAAGTGGTTTCAAGAGTATAGAACGGATGCTGCCACGACAATGACAGAAATACAATAAACACTTTTTTTGTAGGAAGGTTTTCTTCCTCTTTTAGATCTTTAAAGTTAAGAGACAATTAAGTGATTAGGTTAAGAAAAGTAATGAAGTTAAAATTAAAAAGTTAATGAATTATATTAAAAAGAATTAAATTAAAATTAATAGATAGCCAGTTATTTAAACGAAGAGTGCACATCGCAGCAAATAATTAAAAATTAAACCCAAAGAGAGCATCTCAGATCGGCATGAATTAATTTGAGGGAGCTCAGGGAACATTCTTGGGAACCGGATGTTTTAACTGAAAGGAGAATAAAATTTAATATATGAATTTAGGTTTTTAGTGTGTATAAATTCTTTGTTAAAAATTTACATGATGTTTTTGCACTCAATAAATCAATTCTGGTAATAAACAATTGCAGCTCATGTATTGTAGCATTAAGCTATCGTTAAATTAATTCTATTTTTATTTTATTGCATTAAGTTATCTCTAAATTAATTCTATTTTAATCAAAACTTCAATTCTTCAAAAAAAAAAAAAAAAAAAAAAAAAAGTGCTGCTTTACTTAGCAATATTATAAATTGCAGCTACAGTTAAGAATGTCATGGATAGCAAGCAGGGAGTGGTAAAAATCTGGTTTAACAGCATAAACAAATGAATCTACTCATTATTAGGGGGTGCTAGTCAAGATATATGCTGTGCAAAGCTGCTTTGCATGAAAAAAAAGTATAATAATTAGTGTGGTATTTTTTCATCTATTTTTTTTTTAATTTGCTGTAGTGTAAAATTTAAATTATTAAAAATTAAAAATCTTTTTATTGCAATTAAAATCCTTACTAAATATTACTTTCTTTATGATGCCACTCTTTGAGAATCTGTCTGAATTGGCTGTCTTGCCTGGCAGCAGCCAATTTTCCATGCAATAGGTAATCAGGCTATACATCTCTTTAATGTAAATTTATTATTTGTAAAGTAGTAATATGTGTTCACTACTCCTCCCTTACAGACCAGAATTTTTTTTTTTTTTTTTTTTAAAAAGAAATTTTCTAGGCTAGTACTGATGAGTGTCATTTTAGGTTGGCATCTCTATTTAATAGGGAATATTTGGAACATCTTAAATAGGCTCTATTTCGAAATTACTAGCATTAAAAATTCTTTTAATAATCTATCATAAAAATTCAAGTAATATAAATATTAAATGTAATACATTTAAATGATCAATAGGAAACAGTTTTGATTAAAATTATTCAAAAGATTTGATTTGATTAAGATATAGATTCACTTAATTAATCTAACAATCTTCTGTAGCAAACTAGCGATAGTCACTTTAACCTTTTAAGAATTTTTAAAAAACTGGTTGGTAACATTTTTTAAAAATCTAATTGACAATTTTAAATTTTTCTAAATGATAAATGATTATAATTCTTATAATGATAAATAATTAAGTTTAAAAACAAATGAACTAATCAATTCCTTTTTTTATGAGAAATATTAATATCTCTTTATAAGTTAAAAAATAAATTCTTTATTTTTGGGGGATAAATTTTTAATAATCTAAAAATAAAATTATAAAATTTCAATAAATTCAAAAAATATTAAATACAATGTACAGAAGTTTTAAAAAATAACAAACATATTTATAAACCAGTTATAAAAATGAGTATATTTTATGTAATTTGGAACTGATATAATTTTTAACATTTAAAAAATAAAAGTTTATATTTCCGAATTTT